>SMDT01001379.1:0-95740 GCA_005392925.1 Aquilaria sinensis
AATTTTTTTTTATCATTTTTGACGCTTTTTTCAAATTTTTATCATTTTTTAAAAACTATTGTTGCCTTTTATAGGTGCTTATCGCCTTTTCATATCTTTAAGGGTTAATGACAATATCCCCCTGGGTCTAATGTAACTTACACTATACCCCCTATCTTTAAAAACTAATACGTTACCTTGACTTCATTTGTAGTGTTTTACAACAACTCTTGACATCCAAAATTGAAACATCCAATAACTAAATTTCATTAATTTTAAGATTTTTCATATTTGTTTCATAGCTAATTGAGCTTCAAAAAATATTAAAATGATTTTACAAGAAAAAAATGGATATACAAGAATGAATAAGTCAACCACTAAATTAGCGGGTAGTTTTCTGGGAAATGTAGTTCACAAAGTGGCTCTTAAATACATACTAGCAGTATAAATTCTGCGTAAAGTGGTTAAAAAACCAACTCCTAACCGTTATAAACGATTTTGACTCAAGCCCCTAAAATTGAACCACAATACCTTACAATTTATACTGCAGTTTATATTATGGCCCCCAAAAAGCTCACCACAAATGCAGCAGTTGCATAAAGTGACACCTCAAATTAAACCATAAAGGCCCAGAAAAATACACCACAAAAAAACGGTTAACATTCTGCCCTCGAAAAGTAAACCACTAATTTAGCGGTTTATTTTTTGAGGAATGTGGTTCACAAAGTGGCCCCTAAATACATAGTAGCAGTATAAATTCTAGGTAAAGCGGTTAAAAAACTGGCCCCTAACCATGTACCAGCGGTTTTGACTCATGCCCATAAAATTAAACTACAAAACCCTACAATTTGTATCACAAAAAAATACGGTTTATATTATAGCCCCAAAAAGCTCACTACAAATGCTGCGGTTGCATAAAGTGACCCCTCAAATTAAACCACAAGGACCCAGAAAAGTGCACCGCAAAAAAGTGGTTAATATTCTAGCCCCGAAAAGTCAACTATTAATTTTATCCTACCAAACATTTTTTAGGACTCAATTAGAAACTTCATAAGTTTTAGGACTAAGTTAATAAAACACTAAGAGTTTTACTCTTGAAAGTGTCATTTTAGCCCAAATGGTTGGTGGTAATGTTTTTTTTCTCTAACAAAACACTTTTTTTTTCTCTAACAAACACTGTTGTTCCCCCTAAACACTTTTTCTATTTTTGAAATTCTTTTTAATAAATGTAATTATTAGTTCACCAAATTTAATTATTTTTTAGTTTCAACGGTCAATAAATTATTTAATGATATATATCAAAATGGTTATAACTTATTTCCTATTTTTTAAAATTTATTTATTATCGTATTTTTCATTTTATGTACTAGTATTACATATATAGTAACATGGTTTTCAAAAGTAAAAAGTAAGTTATGATAGAGTTTTACCCGTTAATTGGTTTGTTTCGGTTGTAAATGTAATGATAAGTTTTATTTATAAAGGGAATAAAAATTAGACAGATAAAATAATTTGTAGTATTATATTAAAAATTTTATTAGTGGTAAATAATTTAGATAGAAATAAGAAAAATTGTATTAAATAGCTTGAGAGAAAGAGAGGAAATGTCATGAGTTTGATTTAATGTGAGATAAAAGTAAAAAAAAATAACAGTTTTAAAGAAGTTAAGAGAAGGAGCATCATGTATTAATAGAATAAGAAGAAGGTGCATGGAATGAAAAAGGAATGAGGATTAATGTGAGAAATTTGAATTAATATGGAGAAGTGAATTAATGTAGGAGTAGTAGTTTGTGTTTATTAGAAAGAGGGAGTTAATACAACTAATGAAGAGAGATAGGCGGAGGGGAGTAAGTGTGGAAGTAGAAGTTCAGAAGTTTTAAGTGTATCTCAACATATATAAGATTAATGTAGACATATAAGAAGAGAATGTAAGTGTCAATTATAGTGAAAATCATAAAGGGAGGATGTGTGAATTAGAAAGAGTTTGTGAAGGATTAGCTCAATAATGATAGTTAATTTATTTGTGAATGTTTAATTTTGAAGGTTTGCCAAGTGCGTAGTAGAAGAGTTAAAAATAAGAGCTTTTCTAACTAAGATGCATTTGTTTGGACTAAATTACTTTTGTTTTTAACCAAATCGTATTTGTTTATCGCTTTTATTTTTACTAAGTCACTATTTTCATGAATGAGATGTTTTTATTAATAATAAAAAGCCGATGATGAGTTAGCGTTATGTTAGATATAAAGGCGATGAACAAGAAAATTTTATTAATTTATAAGAAAAGCGATGAAAAGTTGTATAGATGACAATTGACAGAAAAAGGCGATAATATAAGTAAAAAGTCAATAAACTAATAATCACGCATTTTCACGTAAAAGTAATCATTTTTTCTAGCTCATTATCTTTTTTTTTTATTTTCACAAAAATTACTATTCACCTTAAATTTATCATCACCTTTATTGGTTTTTAAACACTTTTTATGCTATCTTGGCAACTTTTACATTTATTTTTATTTTTTTTATATAACAGTGGACCCGTGACTTTAAATCTCTAAATAGTTATTATCGACTTTTACAATTTTTATCGACTATTTACAATTTTAATCACCTTTTTAAAATTCTTTAACCGTTTTCTACCTTTCTTTTGCTTTTTTAAATAATATTAATGCATCTTAGTAATTTTTTATTTTATCACTTTTTTAACATATTTATCTCGTTTTCAAATTATTATCAACTTTTTTAATTTTAAATCACCTTTTAATAATTATTAACACTTTTTTTACAAATTATATCTCTTTTAATCGGGTTTTAATCACTTTTTTAAAATATTTATCATGTTTTAAATATTTATCATGTTTTTTAATTTTAAAAATCCTTTTAATAAGTATTAATCACTTTTTTTACAAAATTATAATTCTTTTTTTTTTATCACTTTTTAAAAATATTTATTGCATTTTAAAATTATTCATCGCTTTTTTTATATTTAAATTTTAATTGAATCAATTTTTAAAAATATTTAGTTCATTTTTATGAACTAGTTATCACTTTTTTAGATTTAAAAGATTTGTTAAAAAAATTTATCACTTTTTGATTATTTTTAAACGCTTTGTTTAATAATTATTATCACTTTTTTGAAACTGTTATATAGTTTTTTTGGTGTTTTTAATCGGTTTTTTTCAAAATACCTTAATTCATTCTTTTTACACACTCATTTAATACCATTTTTAAATTTTAAAAATCCTTGTAATAAGTATTATTTCCTTTTTTCAAATTATTTCTTTTTTTAGTTTTTAATCATTTTTTAAAAATATTTATTGCATTTTTTGAATTATTTATCAATTTTTTAAACAATATTAGTTCATTTTTTTGAATTTATTTAATCACTTTTTTTAGATTTAAAACATTTTTTTTTAATATTTAATCATTGCATTTTTGATATTTATTTCATTTTTGAATTATTTATCCTTTTTTTATAATTTTTTTCCTCAAAGTGGCTCCTAAATACAAACCGCTGGTATACAGGTAGGTGATAGTTTTTTAACCGCTTTACCTAGAATTCATACCATTGGTATGTATTTAGGGGCCACTTTGTGAACCACATTCCCCTCCAGCCCACAAATGTAACCGTCTAAATTAGTGGTTGACTTTTTCAGCTGGCCAGAATGTTAACGTAACGCTTTTCTGTGATGTACTTCGCAGTAGGCCCTTGAGGTTTAATTTGAGGAGCCACTTTATGCAACCGTTGCATTTGTGGTGAGCTTTTTGGGGGCACATAATATGAATGCAACGCTCATGCGACATTGTGTGGTTTTGCGGTTGTATTTTAGGGGCCATTAATATGAAACCGCTGGTATACAATTGTAGGGGCCAGTTTTGTGGTTCAATTTTAGGGTGAACCACTTTTATGTATTTGGGGACCGTTTTGTGAACCACATTCTCTAGAAAATTAACCGTTAAATTAATGGTTGACTTTTCCGTGGCCAGAATATTAACCGCTTTTCTTTGGTGCACTTTTTCTGGGCCCTTGTGGTTTAATTTGATTGGCCCACTTTATGCAACCGTTGTATTTGTGGTGAGCTTTTTGGGGGCCATAATATGAACGTGGCAAATTGTGAGGTTTTGTGCGTTTCAATTTTAGGGTTCTTGAGTCGGAACCCCCGCAAGTTACACAGGTTAAAGCGGCTTATTTATCCTCTGTTAATTTATTTCTCTCTTTTACTTACCGGTTAGTTGTTAGTTTTACAACCGGCTTTACCCAAAATTTATACCGTTGTTATGTATTTAGGGGCCACTTTGTGAACCACATTCCTCATAAAATAAACCGCTAAATTAATGGTTGATTTTTCGAGGCCAGAATATTAACCGTTTTTTTGTGGTGCACTTTCTGGACCCTTATGGTTTAATTTGAGGGGCCACTTTATACAATCGCTGCATTTGTGGTGAGCTTTTTGGAGGCCATAATATAAACTGCGGTACAAATTGTGTGGTTTTGTTGTTCAATTTTAGGAGCCTAAGTTGAAACCACTGGTACACGGTTAGAGGCCAGTTTTCTAACCGCTTTACCTAGAATTTATACCACTGGTATGTATTTAGGGTCCACTTTGTGAACCATATTCTCCAGAAAACTGCTCGCAAAATTACAGCCAATTCGTTTCGGCTAAAAGCGTCTGCAGCACATTTGCTTTTTGACCCACAGTTTGAAATTGTTACGCATAATTCCCATTAGGTTTGCTATGTCACATACTTATTACAAAATTGCCATTGACAGTCAAATTTGTCTTCTTCCTTCACGTGACTCGCCATTTTCACTTATCTCTCTGCATCTCTCTCTCCCAGGCGTTGTTTACAGCCTGGTTCGTCCCGTTCGCATCGCCTCCAGATGTTGTTTTTGTTGGGTTTCGGGGAGCCAAACAGCCGCAGCGGAATTTAAACGAAAACCCTTCCAGGATCCAAGTGACAAGGGTGGTGGTAAACAGGGGTGTTCGAAAAAAATTGTGTTCAAAAATTTTCCGACCTAATTTTCGAGTTGAGATCTCTCACTCAACTGTAGAGTCGAATCACAAAACCTGAACAGTTGACGTGTTCAGGCTCTCTATGGTATCCACACGAACCTCGCTCAGGATCACCATGCTTCCACCACATCCCGGTAGATGCGTTTCTCTTGCGCTCGCAGTGCTAGCTTGCGTCCTCCAAGGAATTGCAAGAGAAGAGTGCGGCTGTCCTTTTTGGGAGGCTAGGGCAGCGAATTTCTCAAAAAAAAAAAAAAAAAAACTGGAGCTTCGAATTTCTCACTTAAAAGTTGTATTTATAGTGAGACTCAACTTCCAGGCCTAATAGGTTTCAAAGCCCTAATCCAATTAGGATTTTAATTTCGGGCTTAATAATGGCTCAACTTTTGGGCCCATTATTAATACGAAATTAAAGTGAAACCATAACCCAAATAATTAGCCCATGCACTCTAATGATCCAAATTGCTCTATGTGTGCGACCCAATTGGCTTCTTTACCACGTTTGGCAATGATCATAAATCACATTTATGATCATAAGCAATGAGCGGTGGGGTCTAGCAACACATCATTGCTACCCAAGTGACAAGATTGTCGAGTGATTCGACTAAACCTTTATGATCATCACCGATATATGCCATTGTCCCTTTGTCCAAGATATCAAGACTAAGCACGAGACATGGAATGTGTCACTCTCGTATAGCCCAATCTTTGGTTTCTTGATTACCGAGTAGACTAACTTAACCTGATGACATTGATATCGCTATATACCAAAATCAACACTCATCCGAGCATGGCCATGCATTTTCTAAGTCTTACTCTATCAAGGGGCCCGAAGATATCACTCCCGTTACATAGGAGGGACAAATCCTATCTTGATCATACAAATCCCTCCGCATGATATGTGACATACCCAATGACCTCCTTCAAGTTCACTCAGTTACGAGCAACAAAGGGAAGTATCAAAGTATGTGACTCACATGTAGGGAACCTTGATGACCTTAGGTCAAATGACTACATATACCATGATCACTATAAGAATCACTTATGACACTCATATAATGATCCATGTAGTGTTCTCATGGTGGGTCGGTCCATCCAAGTTCTCCAACTTGTACCCATAGGTAGACTTAGCTCATATTAGTCTCCACATATGCTAGTCATTATGTATTTTTGCAACATGCTCCACAAGAATACTAGACCAAGGACATTTCAGAATATCATTATTCTAGGGTTATAATTATGTTTATTATGTTATGCAGAAACAAAAACAACAAACATAATTGCTGGATTAATGCCTTGATAAAATATCATGACTCAAAGTGCAAAAATACAATAATCTCATTATTGGCTTTTGGGCACAACATTAACATAGTAATGGCCTATCATACTTGTGGTACCTCCTCCTTTCATCACGAAAAATCTTGCATTTTAAGCTCAGATTTGATGAAGAAATGATGGTGTGAACAACATGAACTCAGGTTTTGGCAGCCATCCCCCACTTTACCATCTTATAAACTAAGTTCCCTAAAACCCAAGCCACCCGAAGTATTAGACATGCAACACTTACCGTCAACCCCATCTTCTGGTACACCTCAGGCACGCATTGCAAAATTTTTTTTTATTTCAACTAAGTTTGGGTTAAAGTTAATATTTAGGTTAAATAAATTGCATTTTAACCAGGATTGATTTATATATAACTGGAGTTTGCTGGGATATGGATGTTGTGATTTCTGGCTTTATTTTGCCCGTTAATCATCAACAAGAGTACTTCACCCTGAAATTTTATTATTATGCATATGCCATTCGTAAATGACCTTGGGTCAGATTAGGTGAATGCTATCGTCTGAGATTTGTCTTTGCTGCTGTTGATAATAACTGGTATTTGTAGTAATGTCTTGCCAAACCACTGACCAACAATTTACATACATCTATATGGTTGTAGATGAAATTTGGTGATCTGCCTTTCCCTTTGTGCATATGGCACATTTGCTGACGTAAGTATTTGTCTATGTCTCTCCTCATATTTGGCCACCAGAATATCAGTAGTTGTGTTGGTCTTTATATCATTTTCTACTTCTTGGATGGATGTATTAACTTGCATTGCAATAATGCTTACCTTTCACAGTACTTTTATGATATTGAGCTTTGGTGAATTTAGGCACATAGATTCGCTCCCTGAAGTATAGTTCCAGAATGAATTATAGGCAAAGTCTTTCATACAAGGAATCTTTTTCCTTAAGCTTATATCCTTTTCAAAATAGGCATTTTATCCTCTGTCTTTTTAACTGGTATTTTCAATTCATTATTGATTGAATTGACAGTGTGTAAGATTACAAATGCTTCCTCCTACGGAGTGCCATTTAATACATAGGCATAGTAGACTATTATGCTTTTCATGATGAGCTTTGCTCATCCTCTTTCCAGAAGAACCATTCATTATTTGTTGCTACTCAAGGCATCTCCTACTATATTGCCTTTGCCCTCTGTTCCCATTTTTGAGCACATGCATATCATAGTCCTTGACGTGGGTTCATAACCATGTCTTTTGGGTTCATGTTCAACTTTCTTTCGATTTGAGCAAGTACAACCTTTAAGCATAGTTTAGACTTTTGATGCTCATCGGCATCTATCTGTTGTACGACAAAATGGTCCTGAAGTAGGGACTTCTGGTATATAGAAGGGTGTCAACAACTTTTAAAGACTTTTGCGGTAAGATTATCTGAAACACTCAAACATTACAGTACTTTTCTTATAATTTCCCTAGAGTGTGTTTCCTCAAGTTGAGCTCTTCTATGCCCAAGTCAGGAATGGCAAGTGAAGAGTAACCCTAGAGAGTATTTTTTGCAGTATGGTTTTCTTGGCAGTTCAGTCTCTCTTGTCTTACCAAGGTCATTTCACAACAAGTATTTATCCCTGGGCGTCATTTTTTCAGTCCGTTTGATATAGCCTTCTTGATCATGACACGTGTTCGGTTAGTAATGTGATTCGTACGTTCGGGCATTGAGGATATAGAACTGGTCATAGGTGTTAGTGTTGTGCCCAAAAAGCCAATCATGAGATGATTGTATTTTTGCACATTGAGTCATGATATTTTATTAAGGCATTAATCCAGCAATTATGTTTGTTGTTTTGTTTCTGCGTAACTTAACAAACATAATCGTAACCCTAAAATAATGATATTCTTAAACGTCCCTGGTCTAGTATTCTTGTGGAGCGGGTTGCAATAATACATAACGACTAGCATATGTGGAGACTAATATGAGATATGTAGTCTACATATGGGTACAAGTTGGAGAACTTGTGTACTGGACCGACCCACCATGAGAACACTACATGGATCATCATATGAGTGTCATAAGTGATTATCATAGTGATCATGGTATATGTAGTCCTTCGACCTAAGATCATCAAGGTTCCCTACATGTGAGTCACATACTTTTGATACTTTCCTTTGTTGCTCGTAACTGAGTGAACTTGAAGGAGGTCATTGGGTATGTCACATATCATGCGGAGGGATTTGTATGATCAAGATGGGATTTGTCCCTCCTATGTAACGGGAGTGATATCTTCGGGCCCCTTGATAGAGTGAGACTTAGAAAATGCATGGCCATGCTCGGATGAGTTGATATACGATATCAATGTCATCAGTTTAAGTTGGTCTACTCGGTAATCAAGAAACCAAAGATTGGGCTATACGAGAGTGACACATTCCATGTCTCGTGCTTAGTCTTGATATCTTGGACAAAGGGACAATGGCATATATCGGTGATGATCATAAAGGTTTAGTCGAATCATCGACAATCTTGTCACTTGGGTAGCAATGATGTGTTGCTAGACACCGCTCATTGCTTATGATCATAAATGTGATTTATGATCATTGCCAACGTGGCAAGAGCCTATTGGGTCGCACACATAGAGCTATTTGGATCATTAGAGTGCATGGGCTAATTATTTGGGTTATGGTTTCACTTTAATTTCGTATTAATAATGGGCCCAAGAGTTGAGCCATTATTAAGCCCGAAATTAAATCCTAATTGGATTAGGGCTTTGAAACCCATTAGGCCTGGAAGTTGAGTTTCACTATAAATACAACTTTTAAGTGAGAAATTCGCAGGTCTCCTTGCCCTAGCCTCCAAAAAGGACAGCCACACTCTTCTCTTGCAATTCCTTGGAGGACGCAAGCTAGCACTGCGAGCGCAAGAGAAACACATCTGTCGGACGTGGTGGAAGCGTGGTGATCCCGAGAGGCTCGTGTGGATACCATAGAGAGCCTGAACACGTCAACTGTTCAGGTTTTGTGATTCGACTCTACAGTTGAGTGAGAGATCTCAACCGAAAATTAGGTATGAAAATTTTTGAACACCCGGTTTACCCCGTTTCACTTGGATCCTGGAGGGTTTCGGTTAAATTCCGCTGCGCTGTTTGGCTCCCGAAACCCAACAGTGGTATCAGAGCTACTGGTGAAACCCTAAATCGGGATTGAGTGTTGAATCGCATGATGCTATGTGTTCGGTTGCTTTTCGGCCATGATTAATTAGATTGATTCAAGATGCATGAAACTGGAATTCGTAATGAACATATGAGATATATGAAGAAACGACACAAATTGGTTAATGAGATTAATCTCAAATTGAATGGTATGAGATACCTATATGGATTAGGATTCTTGCAATAGTTGCAGAAACCCTAGCTTGGTTCGGATTCAGCCTGTTCAGGCACTGAAAGTAAGGTATTTTTGGTGGCTCGAATAGAGGAGTCTCGGGTGCCTACTTTCTCAAAATACAAGATTTCGGGCTAAGCAATTGTAAGAAAATTTTTTGCGCAGGGGGGCGCTGCCCCCCACGCCCCCCGCAAGGGCGGCTCCCCTTGACCTCGTCCGCTGACCGGTCAGCGGAACCACCGCCCACTGACAGGCCAGCGGGACCGCCATATGCGAAGCGCCACATAAATAAAAACTGGTTAATCAACGCGCAAAAATTGGCATGCATCTTTGTTGAATGAGATTTGACATGATATGCTGATTGGTGTTTGAAGCATGGTGCATGGTTATAGCCCTTGATTGGTTGTACTTGTAAATACGGCCTGCGAGTCGTGCCTTTTCTTATCACTCTCATTGTACATTCTCTTCTCACCTTACTCCCCTCGAATGTAACTCGAGGTTTCTATTATTGATGTAATGGTGCATTATGGGATCATCCAAGGTGGTATGTCTAAGGATCATCCAAGGAGGTATGTCCAAGGAGATGACAACAAAAGGGCAGCCAAGAAAGGAAGAGAAGGAGCTTGTGAAGACTCTTTTCTTTTCTTAGGCTTTTATGATATTCTCATTGGCTTGAGAATATCGCATAGTTTGGGCTATAACCATGTCACGTTTACTTTCTTGTAAGCATGAGATGCATGTTTTATATTTGTATGTGATGCATGTATAAAACAACCGGAGATAACAAATTGGTGAGATCAAAAGAAAAATCCCTCAAACAAATATTAAGTCATTAAATGTGATGCCTTCCAAATGTTGGCACTCGTCAAGACTTTGATCAACATTAGGTGGGTTTGCCAAAGCAAAGCACCTATGTTCATCTTGGTAAGGCGCGATGGGATAATAGTGATATCCAAACTGCTAACTTTGGGTTCGACTTAACTAAGTCATCCTAATAGGATTAGGGACTTAGAGGCATAGAGTTGGGCTTAAGTTCATGAGATGAGCTTGGACAAGTGTTGTTCACCCAACTATCCAAGAGTTGCATAAGATGCAATTGGCAAGGAGTTGCCTACCTAAATAGCTGTAACTTGAGAGAAAAGCCAAAGCTGACTCAGGTTGTGGTCAAATATGGATCTTGGCCCACTAGAATACCTTAGCGCCGAGGTGTTCCGAAATAATATCGAGGGTTATTATTTTGAGGAAAATAGTGGGAGTATCGTTTAATAAAAGTCCTTATTAAATGAATTAAAATACATGACTCTTACACTGCATATTTACTATTGTAGATAACCATGGCACAAAACACATCGACACTTTCGTTGCGATCGATCCTTGAGAAGGAAAAACTGAATGGGACCAACTTTCTCAAATGGTACCGAAACTTGAGGATAGTCCTCAAACAAGAGAGAAAGGCTTATGTCCTAGAGCAGCCCATTCCGAATGAGCCTGCTGCCACTGCTCCAAGAGCTGAAAGGGATGCTCACAAGAGGCATTCTGATGATGCTTTGGATGTTGCATGCCTCATGCTTATTACCATGGAATCTGAGCTTCAGAAGCAACATGAGAACATGGGGGCGTTCGATATGATCGAACATCTCAAAATGCTTTTCCAAGAGCAAGCTAGGCATGAGAGGTTTGAGACCTCTAAGGCATTGTTTCAGTGCAAGATGTCTGAGGGAAGTCCCGTGGGTCCTCATGTGCTCAAGATGATTGGGTACATTGAGAATCTTGAGAATTTGGGATTTGCTCTTCAGAAAGAGTTGGCTATCGATGTAGTCTTGCAATCGTTGCCTGAAAGCTACAGTCAGTTCGTCATGAACTATAACATGAACGACCTTGACAAGTCCCTTCCTGAATTGCTCAACATGTTGAGAACTGCTGAGCAAAACCTTAAGAAGGCTAAGCCCATTTTGATGGTTCAAAAGGGCAAGGGAAAGGGAAAAGCCAACAAGAAGAAGGATAAAGCTAATGGAAAGTCCAATGCTAGTTCTTCTTCAGCTGCACTGAAACCAAAGGGTGGTGTGGCAAAGGAAGGGGAGTGCTTCCATTGTAAGCAACCTGGACACTGGAAGCGCAACTGCAAGCTCTATCTTGAAGAACTTGCTAAGGAAAAGGGAAGTAAGACTTCCACTTCAGGTATTCTTGTTATAGAGGCTAACTTTTCTACTTCCTCATCTTGGGTATTGGATACTGGATGTGGATCTCACATTTGTGCAAATGTGCAGGATCTAAGTAGAAGTAGAAGATTGGCCCGAGGTGAAGTGGACCTACGTGTTGGAAATGGAGCAAGGGTTGCTGCCTTAGCCGTAGGGACTTATGTTCTCACTTTACCTAGTGGATTAGTTTTAGAATTAGACAACTGCTACTTTGTGCCTACTATTAGTAGAAATTTGATTTCTGTTTCTTGTTTGGACAAGAAAGGTTTTTCATTTATAATAAAGGACAAATGTTGTTCTATTTATTTGAATGAAATCTTTTATGGTAGTGCTCAACTTAGCAATGGGTTGTATGTTCTAGACCTCGAAGATCCAATCTATAATGTGAATACCAAGAAGGTCAGATTAAATGATTCAAACCCGACCTATCTCTGGCACTGTCGCTTGGGCCATATAAATGAGACCCGCATATCCAAGCTCCATAAGGATGGACTCTTGGACTCATTTGATTTTGAATCATATGAGACATGTGAGTCATGTTTGTTGGGCAAGATGACCAAAGTCCCATTCACAGGGCAAAGTGAAAGGGCTAATGACTTACTAGGACTCATACATAGTGATGTATGTGGCCCTATGTCTACACAAGCTAGAGGAGGTTTCCAATACTTCATTACTTTCACTGATGACTTCAGCAGATATGGCTATGTGTATCTTATGAGACACAAGTCAGAATCCTTTGAAAAGTTCAAAGAATTCAAGAATGAAGTAGAGAATCAACTCGGGAAAAGTATCAAAGTGCTTTGATCAGATCGAGGTGGAGAGTACTTGGATCGAGAATTCCTTGACTATCTGAAGGAGTGTGGTATAGTATCACAACTCACTCCACCAGGTACACCTCAATGGAATGGTGTATCTGAAAGGAGAAATCGAACTCTGTTAGACATGGTTCGCTCTATGATGAGTCAAGCTGACCTTCCAAACTCCTTTTGGGGACATGCTCTAGAGACAGCCGCTTTTACACTAAACCGAGTTCCATCTAAATCGGTTCAAAAGACACCATATGAGATATGGAGTGGGAGGCATCCCAATTTGTCTTTTATGAAGATTTGGGGCTGTGACGCTTATGTGAAACATCAATCCTCTGACAAACTAGGGCCCAAATCTCAAAAATTCCTTTTTGTTGGGTATCCCAAAGAAACAAAGGGTTACTATTTCTACAATCCTTCTGAGCAAAAAGTGTTTGTTGCTCGAACTGGTGTCTTTTTGGAGAAAGAGTTTATCTCTAAAGAAACTAGTGGGAGGAAAGTAGAACTTGAAGAAATTCAAGAACAACAAGGAGACATCGAACCTGAAATGAAACCTGAACAGACACCGCAAGATGTTGTTCAAGAGTCTGTTCCTGTAGCACAGAGCCCACGTAGGTCTAGTAGGATTCGGCGTGAGCCCGAGAGATATTGTAAAGGCTCTCCTAGTATTTCCTCTACATTAAATGTCGAGGTAAGTGAATCCCAAGTATTTTCCCTCAAATAAGTAGTATTAAGCAAAGATAGCAAGCTAGTTAAGGTTAAATTGAGTTCCAAAGGGTAAATGGCACCTAAGGGGCAAAAAGGGCAAAATGGTAATTTTGGCCCAAGTCAGTGGCATGACCGTAATTTTGGTAAAATTAGGTCCATGCAAGTGTTTTGAGCTAGTTAAGTTAAGACCATAGGTATTTATAGCCATTTGAACCAAAAGCTTAAGTTAAGGGTGAAAATGCACTAAGTAAGAATTTAAGCTATTATGTTTTATAATGGCTTAGGTGACTTAAGGGCAGTGTGTTTGGGTAAGAATAACCTTTCTTTGGGACCAAGGAGTGATAGAAATGGGAGTGTTTAAGTGGCCTAAGTGTATCAAAATAAAGTTTGAGGGCCAAAGTGACAAGAGGAAGAAGTTTGGGCTAAGTTGTTTTAAATGGAGGAGATGACACTATTCATCATCTCCCCCATTAGCCATTTTCGTAGCTCTTCCTTCTTCCCTTGCTTCCTTCTCCCAAACCTCCCAAATCACTCAAGTTTACATGGAATTTGAAGGTCCCGAAGCTATCCCAACGCGCCCTTAGCTCGTTTTTTATGGAATTGGTGCATTCGGAGTTGTTTTTGCAAGTTTTGGTTCAAACCCAAAGGTAAACGTATTTGATCCTTATGGGTTAGTTTTAAGGTTGTTAAATGGTTAGAAATGGTCTTAACTTCGTGCTCTTGGTGTCCAATTTGGTTGATTTCAAGCTTGGAACTCAAGGGAACCCATTGGAGCTTCAAGGTGCTCATAGCTTGTTCTTGCTTTCAAGATGATTTAAGGTAAGGGATTCAAGTTAATTAAGCTCAAATAATGCATAGAAATGTAGTGTTTTGTGTGGGAATGAGTTAGAAACAAGACCCAAGTGATTTGAGTTTGGGATGAGAAAGTTTGAGCAGTTTTCGTGCAAGGTCGCACGCTGTCGCGCAATGCTGGAAAGCGTTGGCGACGCGTCGCCAGTGTCGACGCCATATTGGCGACGCGTCGCCGGTGGCGACGCGAGTTGGCGACGCATCGCCGAGAAATGCAAAATTTCTCCGAACGCTGATGCCTTTGGCGACGCGTCGCCAACGGCGCCGCCAAGGCATTTTGCCCTCAAGCTCCGGGCATCCTAAGAGTGTCTCAAACTCTCGGTTTCCATCCCTAGGCTAAGTTAAGACGTTCCGTAGCCTCGGTTGGGTCTAGAACTCGTTCCTAAGTCGGGAATTATGCATTATATAGGTAGTAGCTAAGTGGTGTGGTTAAGGAAGGGTAAGTAATGGTGGCTAAGGAAGTTAAAGTGCTTCAGTTCTTAAGTGAGCACTAAGGGGATTAAGTCGGGTTTCAGACTCTTCGTTGGCCGAGTAGAATGTCATAAACCTATGGTCAATGAAAAGGAAACCTAAGAGAATCCCAACCAAACTTTATAGTTTGGTAAGTAAGCCACTAAGGGGCCCTAAGCTAAGCTTCAAAAGCTTGGTAAGTTGAACCACATAAGGTAGCTACTCTGCACAATAAGTTAAGGGAAGAGACGGGTAAGGAGTGAGTAAGTGGAAACTTACTCTAAGTAGCTCGTCAAGGCGGGTAAGGTTGAGTAAGCAAGGTCTTACTCTAAGGTGCCCGTAAGAGGACTTCAAGGGGTTAGTAGTTAAGTGCTAGCATAGGATACGAGGGCCAGTATCCAAGTACCCCAGTCGTAAGAGCTCACGACAAGTCCAGCACCTACGGGTGTAAGGAAGTCCTAAGTGCATTTGCATGTGCATAACTCATTCATCCATCCATCCATCCATCACTTGCATTGTTTGTTGTTTATTTTCTTGCTTCTGGTTATCTTGTTGATTGCTTGTTTTGTTTTGTATGCTGTCTATTTATATGCTTGTTGTGCTTTGTATGCATGCATTGCTTTTCCCTGCAGGTACTAATCCCTTACTGAGTACTTTGGAGTACTCACCCCTTAAGTGTTGTGCAGGTTTAAGCAGTTTTGTTTGGGCTTAACAGTTGGTAAGGGGCAGCTGTTAAAGCTAAGTTTTATTGGTTCAAAGGTATTCTCTAAGTAGGAAACTCCATGTTTTCTAAGTTACTTATGGCATAAGTAAGTACTGACCAAAGTGTTTGCCTTACAGTTGAGGCTAAGTGAGTACAAGGAAAGTGTGGCTCATCACTTGAAGCTAGCTTGCTTGGGTGAAGAGCTAAGGATGGATCTTAGTAGTTAGGAGATGCTTCTTTTAGTATGTATGGTAATTTCATACATAGATTGCCTATACTAATGACCATTGGTGTGTATAACACTAGAGTTACATTTGGGTGCATATAAGTTAGAAATGTATGCACAAAGTTGTTACTTGAAGTTAAAGCAACTAAAGATTTATGTCTTGGCTTATTTGATTTATGTTTTCAGTAATTGCCGCGGCACTATTTTCAATGAAGTTTTAATTTAATTATTATTGCATAGCCAGGACAACGCATGCATATTTCTTATGCAGGGTAGGCTAAGTAACTAGTTGCACGTAATGATTTAAGGTATTTTACGAGTAATAACTAGCCAATTGTAACTTAAGTGGGATCATAGTTCCCTAGAGCCTACCAGTGTTAGCAATTCAGGGCACTGGGGCCCTGTTCCGCCACAGTTTGGTATCAGAGCAGGCCAATGGTCTTAGTAGAGGCAATAAGTCACTAAGATCCAAGTGTGTCCTTGTGCTAAGTATGGTTAGTACTGCTTATAAGTATTCTTGGAGTTGTTGTCTGGCTTTGGTTGCAGGTATATGGGCGGATACCCGGTAAGGTTCTGGAAATTGAGGCAAGGGACCGAGCAAAGGTCGAAGTGGTTCTATGGAATTAGCCATAGGAAGGTGGTGATTTCGTTGTACAGTTTTAATAGCACCATGGCGTGAGTAGCCCTAGACGCATGTTTGAATTTTTAAGGAGTGGAGATCATGGTTCATGCCTAAGGGGTAAGGGTTTAAGTGTGCTAAGGCCTACCAGTACACTGAGACCAAGGGAGGAATCCCCACCCTAAGGGCAGGACCAGGGTCAAGGAAATATGTACAGTTATGTGGATAAAGGCAAAGTTCGACAAGCAGTCGAAAGGCCTAAGGGTAAGGGCCAAGGAGCACTGAGTTATTAAAGGTGCACTGAGGCCAAGTGAACCATCATTACCTAAGGGCAAGGATGACATGGATACCAAGAGAGCAATAGACCATGGGGTAAGGGCTACGGTGCACTAGAACCATGTGTGCACCCGGGCCAAGAGAGTAACATCTCCACCCCAAGGTAAGTTGAGGCCGAAGGAAAGCTCATGAAAGTGTTAGTTCATGTGGAGTCCATGGAACCCAAGGAAGAACAACACAAGTTAGAAGTGAGGCTATGAGTAAAGTGCATGGGATTAAGGGAGATAAAGTACGAAGGCCATGAACATTCTCGAAGCCGAAGCCTGAACAAGGCTAAACTGAAGAATGCCTCAATCACCGGGGAAGCACCGCCAGTACTCATAGGCAATCAAGCAGTTTTGTTTGGACCAATTGATTGGTCAAGGAGCTGACAACAAAGAAAGAGGTACCTTTAAGTTTACAGCATAGTAGTAAGTAGTTTTCTTGTTTAAACTGCTATGTCTGTGGTTGTGACTAGCCTGCCTAGAAAATTAGGATTTCGGTGAAGTGTGGGTATTTGAACCCATAAGGGCCTGTGAAGGGCAAGTTTTGTTTAGACCCTTAAAGTAGTTAAGGTTTTACCTATAAGCTTAAGGGTAGCATTAGTGCAGTGAGTTGTGGTTGCGGTTTGTTGGTGAGTGTGCATTGCTTAGGAATAGGATTGGTCAAAGGGCATAAGGGCTGATTTAACTATGCCGGTCATAAGTGACCCTTAGAGGTATTCTAAGGACAAGGGTGGCTTGCATAGGAGAGTCAGTAAGTCGTGCCACGAGTTGAGCCTTAGGTTGATCGAACTTGTACCTATGGTGTAAGGAGTGTTTTATACACTATAGGGATAGTTTAAGGAAGGACAACTTTAAGACGGTTATGACTGGTCCCATTTCTGAGAAGTTTCGTGCACTAGTTACAAAGGGTCACCAAGTAAGCGAGATTAAATTCTCCAAGCACCAGCAACTAAGGTAGGAAGGGCTTACAAAGCCAAGAGTTAACTTTAGGAACCGAAGTTGCGAGTGAAGAAAAGCTATTGGTACCCTAAGGACTCGCAGTCTTTGTGAGGAGTTGGTTAGTTAAAGGTACGGTTCCTTAAAGGGGGAGTCCATTGTTTTGTGGTAAGTCGGTAGAGGTTCAAGAGTTAACCTGAGCCTTAAACACCGAAGGAGTAACATTTGGATTCCTAAGGAGCTATAACCCAGAATGGGAGAGTAAGAAGGAACCATCAAAGCACCATTAGCCAAGTGGCTTTAAGGACAACTCAAGTGAGTAAAAAGAAGTTGTCCTAAGTGGTTTTGGGACCCAGACTTATAGTCGATAAGAACACCAGGGACCCAGACTGATTTATGTTTTCAGTAATTGCCGCGGCACTATTTTTCAATGAAGTTTTAATTTAATTATTATTGCATAGCCAGGACAACGCATGCATATTTCGTATGCAGGGTAGGCTAAGTAACTAGTTGCACGTAATGATTTAAGGTATTTCACGAGTAATAACTAGCCAATTGTAACTTAAGTGGGATCATAGTTCCCTAGAGCCTACCAGTGTTAGCAATTCAGGGCACTAGGGCCCTGTTCCGCCACAAATATGGATTTCTCATAACTCACACCGGTGATGTGATGCTCATGGATCAGGATGAGCCCACAACCTACCAACAAGCTATGTCAGGGCCTGACTCTGAGAAGTGGCTAGTGGCCATGAAATCCGAGATGAAATCCATGTATGAAAACCAAGTATGGACTTTGGTTGACCCACCTGAAAGGGTAAAACCAATAGGGTGCAAATGAGTTTTCAAGAAGAAAACTGACATGGATGGTAATGTGATTACCTTTAAGGGACGATTGGTTGCAAAAGGTTTCAAGCAAATTCATGGTATTGACTATGATGAAACTTTTTCACCAGTTGCTATGCTTAAATCCATCCGAATTTTGTTTGCTATTACTCCACACTATGATTATGAGATATGGCAAATGGATGTCAAAACTGCATTCCTAAATGGAAAGCTACTTGAGGATGTGTACATGACACAACCTGAGGGTTTTGTCACTCCTGAGAATGCCAATAAAGTGTGCAAGTTGCAAAGGTCCATTTATGGACTGAAGCAAGCTTCTCGAAGTTGGAATCTTCGTTTTGATGATGCAATCAAAGAGTTTGGTTTTATCAAAAATGAAGATGAACCTTGTGTCTACAAGAAGGTTAGTGGGAGCGCTATTGTCTTCTTGGTGTTGTATGTAGATGACATACTACTCATCGGGAATGACATTCCTGAGCTACAGTCTGTGAAGACTTGGCTAGGGAAATGTTTCTCTATGAAGGACTTGGGTGAAGCAGCCTATGTGTTAGGCATCAGGATCTATAGAGATAGATCTAGAAAGCTTCTTGGCCTAAGTCAAAGTACATATATTGACAAGGTGCTAAAGAGGTTTAGCATGCAAGATTCCAAGAAAGGATTCTTGCCCATGTCACATGGTATAACTCTTTCTAGATCTCAGTGTCCGAGTACACCCGAGGAGAGAGAGCGCATGAGTAAGATTCCATATGCCTCAGCAATTGGATCTATCATGTATGCCATGATATGTACTCGTCCCGATGTCTCATATGCTTTGAGCATGACGAGTAGGTACCAATCGAACCCCGGTGAGAGTCACTGGACAGCTGTTAAGAACATCCTTAAGTACTTACGAAGGACTAAGGATGCATTCTTGGTCTTTGGAGGTGAAGATGAGCTCGTTGTAAGGGGTTACACCGATGCAAGCTTCCAATCCGATAAGGATGATTTTAGATCGCAATCTGGTTATGTGTTTTGTATTGGTGGTGGTGCTGTGAGCTGGAAGAGTTCAAAGCAAGAGACAGTAGCTGACTCTAC
The DNA here is from genome assembly GCA_005392925.1 of Aquilaria sinensis. Classification (NCBI taxonomy): domain Eukaryota; kingdom Viridiplantae; phylum Streptophyta; class Magnoliopsida; order Malvales; family Thymelaeaceae; genus Aquilaria; species Aquilaria sinensis. The sequence continues at coordinate 19,380 of SMDT01001379.1, forward strand.
AACAGAATCTGAGTACATTGCCGCCTCTGATGCTGTGAAGGAGGCAGTTTGGATCAAGAAGTTCATCACTGAACTTGGAGTGGTTCCAAGCATTGCCGACTCGATAGAGCTCTATTGTGACAATAATGGAGCAATCGCACAGGCTAAGGAACCTCGATCTCACCAGCAATCCAAACACATACTCCGACGCTATCATCTCATCAGGGAGATCATCGAGAGGGGTGATGTAAGGATATGCAGGACTTCGACAGATAGCAACATTGCTGATCCACTGACAAAGCCCCTTACGCAGCAAAAGCATGATAGCCATTCTAGGTCCATCGGTATTAGATACATGGATGATTGGCTTTTAGTGCAAGTGGGAGATTGTTAGTGTTGTGCCCAAAAAGCCAATCATGAGATGATTGTATTTTTGCACATTGAGTCATGATATTTTATTAAGGCATTAATCCAGCAATTATGTTTGTTGTTTTGTTTCTGCGTAACTTAACAAACATAATTGTAACCCTAGAATAATGATATTCTTAAACGTCCCTGGTCTAGTATTATTGTGGAGCGGGTTGCAATAATACATAACGACTAGCATATGTGGAGACTAATATGAGATATGTAGTCTACATATGGGTACAAGTTGGAGAACTTGTGTACTGGACCGACCCACCATGAGAACACTACATGGATCGTTATATGAGTGTCATAAGTGATTCTCATAGTGATCATGGTATATGTAGTCCTTCGACCTAAGATCATCAAGGTTCCCTACATGTGAGTCACATACTTTGATACTTTCCTTTGTTGCTCGTAATTGAGTGAACTTGAAGGAGGTCATTGGGTATGTCACATATCATGCGGAGGGATTTGTATGATCAAGATGGGATTTGTCCCTCCTATGTAACGGGAGTGATATCTTCGGGCCCCTTGATAGAGTGAGACTTAGAAAATGCATGGCCATGCTCGGATGAGTTGATATATGATATCAATGTCATCAGTTTAAGTTGGTCTACTCGGTAATCAAGAAACCAAAGATTGGGCTATACGAGAGTGACACATTCCATGTCTCGTGCTTAGTCTTGATATCTTGGACAAAGGGACAATGGCATATATCGGTGATGATCATAAAGGTTTAGTCGAATCATCGACAATCTTGTCACTTGGGTAGCAATGATGTGTTGCTAGACACCGCTCATTGCTTATGATCATAAATGTGATTTATGATCATTGCCAACGTGGCAAGAGCCTATTGGGTCGCACACATAGAGCTATTTGGATCATTAGAGTGCATGGGCTAATTATTTGGGTTATGGTTTCACTTTAATTTCGTATTAATAATGGGCCAAAGAGTTGAGCCATTATTAAGCCCGAAATTAAATCCTAATTGGATTAGGGCTTTGAAACCCATTAGGCCTGGAAGTTGAGTCTCACTATAAATACAACTTTTAAGTGAGAAATTCACAGGTCTCCTTGCCCTAGCCTCCAAAAAGGACAGCTGCACTCTTCTCTTGCAATTCCTTGGAAGACGCAAGCTAGCACTGCAAGCGCAAGAGAAACGCATCTACCGGGACGTGGTGGAAGCGTGGTGATCCCGAGAGGCTCGTGTGGATACCATAGAGAGCCTGAACACGTCAACTGTTCAGGTTTTGTGATTCGAATCTACAGTTGAGTGAGAGATCTCAATCAAAAATTAGGTATGAAAATTTTCGAACAGCCGGTTTACCCCGTTTCACTTGTATCCTGGAGGGTTTCGGTTAAATTCCGCTGCGCTGTTTGGCTCCCGAAACCCAACATGTGGTTTATACTTGATGCTGTTTTTTTTATCATGATTATTTTCTGTATGTGTGAATGGTTTCCTCTATGGTTCATACTTGTTGTTGTTTTTTTATCATGATTATTTTCTGTATGTGTGAATGGTTTCCTCTGTGGTTCATACTTGTTGCTGTTTTTTTATATCATGATTATTTTCTGTATGTGTGAATGGTTTCATTAGTGTTTTTGTTATGTGTCATTGTTGTATTCTACTGTTTATAGATGTCACACAGGCAGTCAGCCACCCCTTTCGGTGATGCTCCCATGAACAAGTCCCTTTCAAACCCGTCTCCTCGAGCTGAATGGGATCCCCAATCGACCAGGCTATTTTGCTCCATAGTTGCTTCTGTCATTAGGGAGGGGTATGTTGATGCCCATATGCCGACAAAAAATGGCTGGAAAAAAATTGTCTCCGAATTGCGAGCTGCCACTAGAAACTCTTGGACCAAGAAACAGCTGACCAACAAGTGGCAATCTCTTCGTCGACACTTCAAAGTTTAGAAATCCATTGTAGAGACAGCTACTGGTATTTCTTGGGATCCAGTTACTTGTACTGTTTCTGCGGATCCCGATTGGTGGGATGCACGTATCTCGGTAACCACATTATTCATACATGTCTTCTTTCCTTATTGTGCATTCGTTTGTAATTCATTACAGTTTGTATTATCTTGTAATTGATCATAATACTGTTTTTTTTGTTGCCTGTCATTTTCACATGTGAAACAGGTTCACCCGGAGGCGAAATGGTTGCGTGACGGGAACATGCCATCATGGGATGATCTACTGACAATGTTTGGTGACTACCGTGATTACTCATATTGTGGAGTTTCTTCACAGCCCCCTGTCCAAGTCTATACTGCTTATCCCAATCCAAGCAGTTCAGACATACGTTCTGACTCACCAGAGATTGGTGCTCCGGCCACACATCAACCCGGACCTTCACCTAGAGCAGTTAGAGCACAAAGGCGTGCAGCCCAGACTTATGAGACCCAAGCTCAACAAGGTTCACCACCCGATATAGATAGTCATACTTCACCCGGCCCGAGCACCACCCCGCTACCGCCGCACATTCCACCGTCAATGGCTGGATACGCGGTTAATAGACCCTACACTGCTGGTGGTAGCAAGCGGCGCAAGTCTGCTGGTGGCATTGATTTTGATGTCCAACGGGAGGTTTTGGAGATCCTCAAGCAGAGCAAAGCGGACCATGATTCTGCCTCGGCTACTTCAACTGCTCGGTTAAAGGACACCAGTATTCCTGCTGTGTCTGACTTGATAGTGCAGCTACCCGGGTTTGAGGAAGGAACCAATGATTGGCTTGAAGCATGCATGTTGATAGCACAAACTGAGTGGCTGCGTGATCTCCTGGTTTATTCATGTCATACACCTGAGTCACATCTTAAGATGCTTCGTGGGCAGCTGGCACGAGCAAGGGCAACCGGGTTCTTCACGGGATTGTGATTTCCGTTTTACTGTGCTAATGCTAACATTTGTGTTCATGTTTGGATGATCTTTGTTCCATGCATATTTGTTTAGGTTTAATGGATTGTTGATGCGACTATTTGCTTGGAATGTATGCGTTATGGATTTCTGTGAACTGTGACTGCAGGATAGCTAATTGATTCTTGTTTGGATGATATTCCACTTGTTCTGTCATTCATTTTGATATTACCTTCTCTGACCCTACCTTCATTAATATGGTACATAGTTTGATTTGCAGATGGATGGTCAGCCAGATGTAGGGGGTGGGGACGATATTCCATGGGATACCCCGCCCCAATTTCCACTAGGATCCCCACCCCCGAGTTACCAAGTCATACAAAATGAATACCTCTTGCAAGCGAGACGTCAATGGCATTTCATTCGGATGACAGCTACAATTGCGTTGCTTTTTGGATATACCTCGGCGTCAGCAGTCCCGCGGCCTATACGTAGGGCTCCCTTATGGACTGGTACACAGTACTTGTACCATTTGATGTCTAGTCCAGAAAAGTTCCGACGCCGATTTCGAATGTCAGTGGATTGTTTTTGGGATTTGTTGAGTGACCTCGTTGCACATCATGGTCTGGCGAATTCTTCTAGAATTGCTGCATATGAGGGATTAGCGATGTTCTTAACGATATGTGCACACGGGTTCAAATATGAAGATGTTCGACAAGTATTCTCTCACTCGACGGACACTATTTCTCGTTGGTTTAGGAGGGTTTTGGATGCTGTTATTTCACTAGCTGAAGTGATAATTCAACCCCCTGACCCGAACTTCTCAACTCGGCCGCCAGAGGCTGTCGAAAACTGGGGTGGTGCATTCAAGAGTGCAATTGGTGCAATTGATGGGACACATGTTTTTGGAATATATAGGAATCGAGATCAACAAGCATACCGTGGTCGTTCCGGACATACAAGCCAAAATATCATGGTTGCTTGTGACTTCAATTTGATGTTCATCCACGTTTATGCCGAGACGCCAAGTGCGGTACATGATAGTCAGGTACTGTGTGATGCGCGTAATATGTCGGGTTTGCGTTTCCCTGAGCCGCCAGAAGGTACATACATGTGTTAATAGTAATTTGTGTTGTTAATATATCCAATTCTCATTTTCTAAAATGCTATTTTATAGGGTATTTCTACCTCGTTGATTCAGGGTATGCAAACATAGAAGGATTTCTGGCACCATATCGTGGTGTGAACTACCATCAGAACGATTTTGGAGGCCGAAATCCCGAAGGCGCTAGAGAGCAATTCAATTTTGCACATGCCAGTATGCGTAATGTTGTTGAACGAATCATTGGAAATGTCAAAATGAAATGGGCTATCCTACGTGGAATGAATCGATATAGCCCTGAAATTCAGAGTAGGTTAGTCATTGCAACTTGTGCACTATACAACTATGTACGTGTGAATGACGTTTATGATCCTGAGATAAGAGTGGCACAGTTTGGGCCATATACAAGAAATGAGAACCACCCTCTTGCGGAGGTGTTGGATGAGCAGGCTATACTGGAAGAGACACAGACAATGGCTGCAACGCATGATCATATCGCGGGCAGGGTCAGACGTTTCTGGAGGCGTCAGTGTGGAAATTAGACCTTTTTACCACTCAAAGTACTAGCAGTGGAATTAATAAAGTATACTATATATGCTTGGCTTGTTGCATGTTCAATTTGTCTTTTTTGTACGGACTACATATGTGTAACTGCGTCCCTTTATTTACTTCTGCCCTGTTAAGACTGCGTGATTAAATGTTTCGGTACTAATTTGGTTATGAGAGCAGTTCATTATCCAATCATACCATGTGTCTATCAACGCAAAATAAAAACAAAAAAACCCATGGTCTGTTACTCGCTAAGATTCAAATATATGAGACAATCATAAGTACACTATAATCCAAACAAAAAATAATACGGAACTCAATAATTATCCAGCACTATACATCTATGTCAATAACATCTGGAAAAAAATTTTTGGTTAACTTGGAGAAAAATATGAAAATGAATATGAGATCCGTTTTCTGGAAATGGAGGATATGTTGGGCTGCGATAAAAAGGACTTGTTATGTGAATTCAATTGATGAATGACAATTACAAAATGATTTCGAATGTAATGGGGGGAATAATGCTCATCTTGCAAAACACGAGCCTTAAATGCAAAGTTGACAGTTTACGGGGGCCTCTATTAATAATTCTTCCATCTTTTGCGTATCTCGGTCAAAACTGCGCGTGCCGTGGCAATTCTCGTAATTATTCAGAATTTGTAATAGGGGTAGAAGACTGTTGTGGGACCACCCACGTTTGATCACCAGCGCCAAAACGGATTGGTTACAGCCGAAACGAATTGGCTGTTAGTTGTTGACTTATTCATTCTTATATATCCATTTTTTTCGTTTAAAATCATTTTAATATTTTTTTAAGCTCAATTAGCTACGAAACAAATATGAAAAATCTTAAAATTAATGAAATTTAGTTATCAAATGTTTCAATTTTGAATGTCAGGAGTTGTTGTAAAACGCTACAAATGAAATCGTGGTAAAGTATTAGTTTTTAAAGATAGGGGGTAAAGTGTAAATTACATTAGACCATAGGGGGATGTTGTCATTAACCCTTAAAGATATGAAAAGGTGATAAACACCTATAAAAGGAGACAATAGTTTTTAAAAAATGATAAAATTTAAAAAAAGCATAAAAAATGATAAAAATTTTTAAAAAATGATAAACATTTAAGAAAAGACTCTAAAATTTATGAAAAGGTGAAATTTTTTTTAAAAAGTGATAACATTATTTAAAACATTGTAAAAAGGGATAAAATTTAAAAAACTATTAAATTTAGTAAAAGGCGATAAAAATTATGAAAAGATGATAAAATTTTTAAAAATGCGATAATATTATTTAAAACACGATAAAATTTTAAAAATGGATAAAATTTAAAAAGCGATAAAATTTTTAAAAAAGCCATAATATTATTTTAAAGGTGATAACGGTTTAATAAAAGCAATAAAAACAGAAAACAAGTGATTTACAGTAAAAAACAGGTGATAAACAGAAAAAAACAATTGATAAAAGTCCTAAAAAAGTGGTTAAAAATAATGAAAACCGAGTATATTAGTATTTTTTAAAGTTCGATTAGCTACGAAAAAAATATGAAAAATCTTAAAAGTACTGTGAAATGTGGTTATCAAATGGTTTAATTTACCCTCATTTGCTGTATTAACTCCCTCTTCCCAACAAACACAATAGCTACTACTACTACATTAATTCACTTCTCCATATTAAATCAAATTTCTCACATTAATTATCATTCTTTTTTTTTCATTCCACTCACCATCTTCTTATTTTGTTAATACATACTGCTATTTCTTTCAAATTATTTAATACTATTTTTTTTAAAACTTTTATCTTATCTTGAATCAAACTCATCACATTAACTCTCTTTCTCTCAAAGTATTCACCACTATTTAATACCATATTTCTTACTTTTATCTAAATTATTTACCACTAAAATGTTAACAATTATATTTACTAAATTTTTTAAATATAATATTACACATTATTTTATCTTTTTACACATTATTCCCTTTATAAACTAAACTCATTTACATTTACAACCGAAACAAGCAGGAACCGGTAAAAATCTTTTGCATGTTACTGTTTTAGTTTTTATCATTTTTTTCAATAGCCGCTGCCGCAATCAATGTAGAATCTCCCAATCAAGACACTTTACGTTCAAGGAATATTACAAAATCCAAACCCCTTAATAGTCCAAATCACCTAGCAAAATGGTGCTAAGGATGCAAGGCCTGGACAACAGCTCAGCTTCAACACCACCTGGCCTCAACTTGCATTGTAATGGCAATCACGGGTCCTCCAGGTTTTAGAAAGCAAACACTTGAAACCTTAACTCTCTAAATACTTCATATTATTAAAACACTTGAAACCCTAATAGCAAACACTTGAAACCCTAATACCCTATCTTGTTAATACTTCTAATTATTAAAAACAAGCACTTCACGTTCAAGAAATATTACAAAATTCAAACCCCTAAGTAGTCCAAAGTACTTGGGAAAATAGTGTTGATAACGTACGGCCCTGGCAGCAGCCCGGGTTCAACATCAGCCCCCAGCTTGCATTGTAATAGCAAGCACAAGTCTTCCAGATTTCAAAAAACATGTACTTCAACCTTTAACTTTCTAAATGCTCCCTAATTCCCTACCTTGTAAATGCTTCTGATTATAAAAAAACAAACCCCTAAATAGCCCCTCCTGTTTATAAAGAGATATTATTACCCTCGCATTTTCATAACCTACAATTATATATATATATATATATACACACACACTAAATGTTAGAAATATATCACAAATCAATTTTTACAATACCAAACAGAAAATATTGTTAGGAAAGAGCATCTAGCTAACCATTGAGGATTAAATATGACATTCTTTTCAAAATCACAAAATATAATTCTTTAGTAAATTGTCATATTTATTTTTATAGGGGTGTCAATTTGCACCCTTACCGTTGGGTAGGTTATTTTTTTTTTCAATTGGACATGTTTGGGTTGAGTTTGAGTATTTTTTATTTTTGTACTCATCAAGTATGGGGAGGGTACGGGTTTAGGGGTTCATCCTCCTTGAACCCAGCTCATACCCTACCCGCATATTATATATAGTATATAAGTATCTAAAATATTACATATATTATATATACATATCTAATCCTAGTACTATACAACCCAGATATATAATACTCTCTCTGTCCCAAAATAGATGAAACGTTTCTATGGGTATGGAGATTAAGGTGTATGTAATTTATGTTATTTTTTTCAATTTTACCCATGGAACTAAAATTAATTTTTTTTTGATTTTGTGTAGTGAGAGTTTAAATAATGATTAAAAAAAGAAAAGATTCTTTTTTGGGCTTTGTGCAGTGAAAGATTGAGTGAAGATTAAAAAAAAATTCTTTATTGAGTTTTGTGTAGTGAGAGTTTAAATGGGGGTAAGAGAGTAAACTGATTGTTTAAAATTTTTTAATAAAGGAAACGTTTCAACCTTTTTGAGACATCCAAAAAAGGAAAACGTTTCATCTAAATTGTAATAGAGGGAGTATAATTCTAAGATAGAAAACTCTAAAATTCACAGTTTTATGATTGGACCATTTTGTTTTTGGTTATGTTGTATTATTCAAGCATGTCCTGTTCTCTTTAGTTTCAGTTTTTTGGTATGTAATTACTTGTTCTCGTATTGCAGTTATAATATCCGACCCTACCTACCCTAACGTGGGGAAGGTTTGGGTAGAACTTTTGTACTATAAGTAGGGTTTGGGAATCACTCTACCATTCCCAGACTTGGCCTATTGACATCCTATTCAGTCCTCTATATTTGCTAAATTATCATACTGTATCATCTTATGTTGCCTGTTGGGTCAATATTTTTTTTTTGGTTTGATATTTAAAGAATTATTTAGCAAGTTTTTAATGTTCAACATGAACAGTGAGGGTGTAACTACAGGTTCCAAAAAACTTAAGTGAAGCAATAATATATTTCTCAAACTGTAATCGAGCAACTATAGATTAGGGAAAACCTCAAGAAAGTTTTGTAATTCCCCTAAATTCAGTAATGGTTAATAAGGTGAATTCAAGACTGTCATTTTTTGAAGGAAAAAGAAGAAGTAAGAAAATATTTATAAATGCTTTTATGAGAAATACTTTTGGAATATGAAAGTTAAAACTTTGTAGGTGTGAAAAATGAACAAACAGCTCGAGCTTGGCTCGAGTTTTGCTCTGTTTAAAGCTCGTTTGTGATTCATTTGAAAAGTTATTAAGTTAAGTCTAAAAAAAATTTAATGCTCAATATACAATTCAAACAAAGCTCGATTTGCATACTACTTGGCTCAACTTGGTCTAATTTTAGATTTTTTTTTCCTTAATTTAAGTGAACAGTTTGAGCTCGATCGGATAAAAGAACATTTACAGCTCGTTCATATTATTTTCAATCTAAACATGCAAACTCAATAAATTATTCAAGCCAAACATCATTAGCCTGCTATTCAGCTCGGCTCAACTTGTTTCTAGCCCTAAAATTTTGCTAATAAACAAAAGGCCTAACAATAGAAAAGGTCCTCCAACTTACCCCAACTCGGACAAGTAGAAGCACGTCCATGACTCGGGACTCACAGTAAATACAAGTTCTAAAACTTTGAAAAACTTAATGAGTTAGTCCATGCTCATGAAACGCATTTAATGACTTCTCGTTAACTTGCTAAGATGCTTTCTGGTTCTGCAAAGAAATGAAGATGAACTGAAATCTGGAAGGCCCCAGAGAGTTGTTGAAGCACTCACTGGCACATCTATGACTGAACTGTGCGAAGAAGTACCAACTCGCCATCTCCAAGCTCCTAGAGTAGTGTGGAAATCAGGTTAAGATCATCCAGCAGCTTGATGACTCCAACATAAGGCAAGTTTTGCCCCCACCCGGATCTCTCTTTCGAGCATCCTTTACCTGTAAAACTAAGACAAACTTCATCCCCGATAAAGAATGCTAAAAGCTCGGCCTCCTTCACATGTAGTTTGCCTTCGTCTGCATCTGGCAAATTTCGGATAACCACTCCCACGTAAACTTCAAGTCCCTCCTTACTGGAAGCAAGAACAGAGTGTTCTACGACCCCTCTACCTCCTTTGATTGGAAAAAGGCTAAGCCAAAGGGAATTGAAACTTCTAACAGTTGACATGACTTGCACGGTTTGGGACATCAAGCGCGAAACTTGTGGACATATAATTGATAATGCACGACAGCAAAGTCAAATGGCATCTCTTAGGGCGATGTTCGCATTTTTGCATTAGATTTTGGGTATTGAAATTGAAAACACGAATGCTCAAAGCTCCTAGTTTTTCGAGGAATCAATGTTATTGATTGTGTTCTATGACAAATTGTTGAGTTTTTTAAAGTTTAGAGACTCATATTTACTGATTTCTGGGTCATGGAACACTTCGTGCAATTTAAGTAAGTTACAGGCCAGTTGTGTACTTAGCCTCTAAGGAAGTTGAGCAATGAGTTTCAAATATCTGAAATTCATAGACCAACAAAGCTAATGATGCACAATAGGCCGACCCGGCTTGGGACCGGCCTGGATCGGCCTGGTCTGGTCCTACGTTTATTGGGCCTAGGCACAACCTAGGTTGAGGTGTGCCGGGCTTGACCCGGTCCTGGGCTGAGCTGGGCTGAATCCGAGCCTAGACCCGTAATTTTTAATTTTAATTTTAATTTTTAATTTTTAATTTTATTTTCATTTTATATTTTTTAAAATTGATTTTAAAACAAAATTTTTTTAAAACTACTTGTTGTAAGAGTAAAATACCACCACTGGTATGAAAATTTATTAATTTTAAAGCCAAACAGCATTTACATAACATGAAACGGCCTTTACATGAGTCAATAGCAAAACGTTCCATAAAAGTAAATATAAAATAAAAGCTACGATCTGTGCTAAACAGCAAAATTAGATCAAATACAAAGTAAGAAAATAATGAGCAAGCTGTGAATTTAAGCATCTATCTCATCAGGGTTTCCTCATCGGAACTTTTGTGGTCTTGTAATCTTAAAGCTGCAACACCCCAATCACGGTTGCATATACAAACTTCAACTGTATCTGTTGATAACCTTGCGCGTTTCTCTCAAATTACACGTTTCCCAACGCTGAAAGCAGACTCAAATGCAACGGTTGAGACGGGAACAAGTAAAACTTCTTTGGCAATTATAAAAAGTATTAGAAATTTGTTGCTTCTTGCTTTCCACCATTCTAGAATGTCAGTCTCACTATTCTCTCAAACCAAGTTAAGGTATGCGTCCACTTCATTAAGGTCGGATGCTGCAGCACGGGGCCGTTTGAGGAATTGTTCCGCCGAATTGAATGATGATGAGCCCGACAATGATGAACACCCGATGGTAGAGGAAGTAGTGTTCGGAAAACCTTATCCTTATGCCGGTCGGCATAAATCTTAAATAGCTCTCGCAAATACTCATCAATAGTGGCAGTTATAGCATGAACATAAATGTGTGTTATTTCTAAAAAACTATAATAACCCTCAAGTAGCTGCTGTGTACCTGTCATTCTGACGGTCGGGTCTAATGCAGATGCAAGTAAATAGATTGGGGGTATAGTACTGAAATATAAAATTCATTTGTTTTTCATGGCCTTAATTGTGTCTTTTCAGAACTCATCATCTTTGCATTAGTTAAAAACCCATGCAATGTTGACCATATACATTAAAACTTTGTGCGATGTGGGATAGTATACACCGGAGCGAAAAACGGTGGTATCATAAAAATATCATAGCACAGCAGCCAATTTTGACAGTTTATCCCACATCTGTTGTTTCAAAATTATTTTCTTTTCTTTAACATTTATAAAACATGTCATGTATGCAGCAAATGGCATCGCATCCATCAACATCTCGTAAGTTAAGTTCCATCGGGTAGGGCAATCAAGTTTAACACGTTTCCAACTAAAATTGAGGCCATTTTCCAGATAATATTGTTTAAACTCTTTGAAAACTTTGGTCCTTGCCTTAAAATAATGGATTGCCCACCTGATTGAAGTAATTTTAGTACTCAAAACTTGAAGACCTTTTTGAACAGTTAAGTTTAAAATATGACATACATATCTAATATGAAAAAATGCAGCATCACGGACAGGTTCTAGTGATTCCTTCAATGTCTCAACTACGACATCGTTGTTTGATGCATTATCAAATATTATATTAAAAACCTTGTCATGACAAAAAAAAATTTTAAAACTTTCTAAAATAACTTGGCATATGTTCCAACCAGTATGATCAACCTCCATCCACTTAAATGCAATGATACGTTTTTGAATGACCCAACTATCATCAATCGAATGTACAGTTATACAAAAATGATCTTGTCCTAGTGGTGAAGTCCACGTGTCACTAATGAATGAGATAGAATGATCAAAAGCAGAGAAATATGCTTGTAAGTTTGATTTACTAGCTTAATAAATTTTAAATATCTCACTCCTAGCAGTAGTCCTAGATGTTCTTTTAAAAGCAGAATTTAATTGTGATTTAATCCATTTTTCCATGTGCCTATCTTCCGATTGTGTAAATGATTTTTCAGTTAACATCATCCATTCAACCATGGCTTCTCTACAATCTTTTTGATTAAATCTAAAAATACCTGATCTGCCGGTAGTACTTGCAAGTTATGTCTGACCGCCGATACTAGCAGCAGCATCTGGACATAAATTCAGATGCTTATGTTTCATGTGCCGTTTCAGTGTTTCTGTGCCAGAGTTCTTCTTGTGTGCAAGTTTTATCTTGCAATGTTTGCAATTTGCGAACCTCGCATCGTTTCCATGAGCATTCTTCTCGAAAACTTGGTCAAAATGCTCCCAAACCCATGCGATGAGCCTCGATGTCTTACCTTGTTTTGGAAGTTTGGGTTGATGGCTTGTCAAGGTCTGTTGAGAACCATCTCCTCCACCAACATTCTCTGATACCGTTGACTCCACCTCCTCAACGTCTTCATAAAAAAATTGATCGTCGAGCCTCAAGTCATATTGACTCATATCGAATTGCTCGTCATCGTCAGTTTGTTGGATATGAGCCCCACGGGTCGCCGGTAAAGAAAGGTCATGACAAAAAGACCTCAAACCAGTGCGGGATGAAGAGCTTGAGGCATTTCCCTTTCCTCTTAATGCCATTTGTGTGAGAATAAATTGAAAAGATCACGAGCTTCGAAAGTAATTAAAGAATGATTAAGAAAAAATGAAGAAAATAAGATTGAGAGCTTCAAAGAAATGAGAGAATGTATTAGTAGAGAACGAGAGATTACTAAGATTGGTATGAAGAAATGGTGGAAATGGCCTCCCTATTTGCTGGGCCCAATTTCGCCTTGAGCCGTGCCGAGCCCACTTCTTTCCTTCTCTTCCTTCAGGCCTATAACCGCCCCTCCATTGGCCGAATTTAACATGGGCCCGTGCCGAGCAGGGCTTGACCAGTCCTGGGCCGGGTTTGACGCGTGCCAGTCTCAACATGGCTCACTGTGCATCTCTAAACAGAGCTCATCACCAGTTATGAAATGACTTATTCAAATGTTATTTGCTTCAAGTAACGAAGGATAGATGATGGAATCAGTATCATTCTACTTTGTTTTCAAGTCATTTTGCTGTACCATATCAATAAGAGTATTATTTAGGCCAGTGTGGTGCTTCAATAATACAAAATTGCAATCATTCCATTCTTCATCTTCTAGGTGTGTGTTTAAACTAGTATTTTCTAGTTTACTGTAAGTCAATAAATTATATATGTGCATTCTCAGTTTATATCCGTGTTTACTACTTTGGGTAAAATTCACCAGGGATCACCTAGCTTATTTTTTTTTATCCTAATCGGGTACCCCATTTTTAAGTTGTCCTAGTGAAGTACTTTTTCTCTTATTTCACGTTTCAATTAGGTACTTTCTGTTAATTCCATTATTAAATCTAACTTACATAGCTGATGTGGCATTAATTAATATTAAAATATATCTTAAATAACAAGTTTAATCCTTAAACATTTATCATCAACAATTCTAAGACTTAAATTTCTAAATATACAATTTAGACCCTCCAAATCGAGTTCAAGCCTACATTTCAGCCTCTCATTCTTCGACCGATTCAAGCGCCGATGATGGGGGTCAGACAACGGCCATTACCCCTACAGCCCTAGCCAAAGTAGCATCATTGTTAACTTGTCCTTTCCGGAGTTGTTAGACCATACTTTCTCCATTGTTGCCTATTTCGTAATCTCAAGCTGTTGTCAAGCATGAAGAGTGGGACCAAAGGATGCAATCGGGAAAGATAGCTGGGGAAGCCTCAATTCGATGCCTAGTCAACCCAGCCTAGCCTCGATTTGCTGCCATCGTAGTCATACCAACTCAATCCATGCAACCTTGATTCGCCACAGTCGTCAACCTAACCCAATCGTCGCCACAACTGGGTGACAACCCAGAAGACGAATTGCATTGCAATTTTGACAACGGCAAAGGCAAGGCGATAGGTGAAGACCCGATGGATTAACCCATAAGAGATCCTGATAGCCCAGAAGAGGAATCGCGATGCAATTAATTTTGGTGTGACAGCTATTCTGTCACTTGTTGGTTCTAATTCCATCCAAATTGATTTTAGATGCTTTTTTTTTTTCTTTCTTTGGGTTATTGTTGCATGCAATCAGCACGAGCTTCAAGCTATCTCATAGCAGATCTTCATCACTCAAGAAGATGTTAAAGCCTTTACGTCAAGCTGTTGCCGATTGTCTTTCCTCGTCTTCAGCCACCAATGCCAGTTTGTACCACCATAGCAGCCCTTCCTCCAAGATGTCTGAAGCTTCCACATATTTTGTTCTAGCTTTTGTTTGGTTTTTTGTTTGAATCTACTTTTCATTATATCTGAAATGATTTTGGTTTTGTTGGTGATTTTGGTCAAACAACAAATATAGGGGATTGTTGATAGTTTCTATATTTACATGAGTTAGAATTAGTTATTGAAAAAGTTTGAGGACTAAATGTGACATTTTAAATTTATTTTAGTATTATTTTATGTTACATCAGCATTTTTCATCAAGTTTAACAGTAAAATTGATGGAAAGTATTCGAATGGTTGCGCAATATTAAAAAAGATACATCACTAGGACAAAATGAAGTTTAGATACTCATTTAGGACAAGAAAAAAAGCTAGGTGAGCCATACTGAATTTTACCCTTAATACTATATATATTTGCAATTGTTTATATTTGATGTTGCGTGGGCATTTTGGTGTTAGAGCCATGTTAGCAATGTGTTAATAGTTTACACAAAAATCTACATGTTTTAATACTCAAATCCTTATTTGAAAAATTGCATAAAGTGTACACCTGATTCTCAATTTTAGAAAAAAAAAAAGCGGGTGGGGGTGGATTCTAGTTAATAGTGTATCATCTATAGCACACTTGTATGCTGCTCTATAATTGTACAGCATTTTCCTCAAAATACCTGCTCTTCTATGCATCTATTCCCAAATGAAATTCATCAGATGGGCAAAATACTATTTCCTTTGAATTTGATATAAAACATAAACATTAAAAAATCTATATGAGAAGGTTGTGAAATCAAAATTTTGGAAGAATTTGACATCCTAACTGAATACATAGTTTCTGCCTATTCTCTGGAGGAAAACAACGTAAACAGAAAAAATAATTATATATTTAAAAAGAAGAATAAGAAAGAAAAGAACCAAGTATGGTTTTACCCATTGCCACCTCCAAGTCAAGCTTTCATTGCACTTGGGCAACTAAAAACTTTGAAACCTTTTTAAGTATCCTTCACATTATAGAGCCACTCCAGGCTCAGCTTAGCTTATCACTGCCCCTATGAGCCTGCCTCAAACTCTTGCTCAGTTCCCGTACATTCTGAAAATAGCAAAATTCCCATCAATTTACAGTCATGCTCAGTCGTTAGGAGTGAAGATGATCTTGCAAATCAAAACAATAGGAGCCAAGTTTGACAACAAGGTCTCCAAGTACTAATGATAAACTAAGTAATGCTACACCTGCAAAGAATTTTGTAAAACTTCAAGCAGATAGACTTAGGTTTCATGTCTATATTGGACAATTCAAATTTAAGCAGGCCTTACAAACAAGTTAACCCCAAACACTATCTACCACACCATCTTTGAAGAATTAGCTTTGCAACAAACTTATGGAGCTTTAGCACTACAAGCAGTAAAAATATATAAAGTTACAGCGTGGATGAAACAATCCACAATAGCATGATCGTCCACATACCTAGGATGACACAGTAATACCTACAAAGAAAACAAACTGAAATAGGACTGCTGAAAGCATTTCAATACATGAGGATAGAGTGCAACAAATCAGAATAGCTTAGCAACTAGAAAGAAGACAGGATACAAAACATGTAAACAGGTCTACAGCCAAAATTTATGTCCAAAGAACTGAGAGTCGAGTACTGGAACAAGCTCAACTAGCTTTATTCCTTTCACAAACAAGTACATAACCTAGCCTGACGAAGAATTCATGTTCCTATTTAAATGTGCTCCACTATCAAACCCTTTGCAGGACTTGAACTACATCTAAAAATAACAATTTCTCCATTTTATATGCAACGATTGACATGCTTGCTTACTGACTCAATTAAATAACAATTTGCGCTTACAATTTTAAAGAGACGAAGAAGAATTCACAAGGATGCCAGTCTATGTATTTAGCCTGTTGACGAGTTGCAGCTTAGCAACACTGACACATATAATGAGGTAGTTACATTTATAAGCTCATGGCTTCATCTCAAAAATCCATAGAATGCAGTTTGATTCAATCTCGAATGCTAGAGGCGAACACAGCAAGAGATCAGTCACCCATCAACCAACCACACCTCAAATCTAACTATATACCTGACATACTTTATTGACAATGGTAAGCGTTGAATCCAAACAAAATATATATTGCTAAAAAAGCACAGATTAATAGCAGCTCATTATGAAGCATCCCACAACCTAACGAAGTCCATCGAACTACATGGCTAATCAAGCATAACTGCAAAAATGCATTTCATTGCAGTAGATAAACACCCTGCAATATGATGCAACATTGATACAAATGAGTATCCAACCATGAATTGTCTTTGGTGCCCCATGATTATTTTTAGAAGACCATATTAATATGACCAATGACAATAAAATCTCTCAAATGAAGTTCTCTTTCCTAATGCTAATAATATCACTAGCAGAAATTCGAACACACTGATTAGGTGTAATTTTATTTCCTGCAAAAATTCAAAACCCTATCAACTGGATATTCATCCTGATCACTTAAAACAAACTGAAACATGAAGTAGGAACTTCCACATTGAAGGATATATTGCTACTTGCTGCTGCCCACGTGAAAAGTACTACCAGACTAATTAGAACTATGTATTCTATTGAAGGTTGATCCAATTAAATCCTCTTATCTTCTTCAGCATTGTACCAGAGCCCAAGGTTTGTCACTGCCTGTTTGTCAGTTGAATGCCCCAACTGTTGTCACAGTCCACGTGACAGGCACATTTCATTCTCACTAGCCTGCACATGAGCGAGTGTGTCTTAAGTGGGAAAATCCCACATGCTTTATTTCAAGGGGTTAGCTAGGCTTTATATTGTGGTGAGGCCTCTTTGATCATCGCAAACTGGCACTGGATTGGAAGCTGTAATATCCAATATTAGGGGAAGACGAGAGCAAAGAAAGCCTCTGCAGAACAAAAGGAAAAAAAAAATACATGATAGTGCCATGCCATTCTGCCATAATGGCAGCTCATCCAAATGTTTTTCCCCAGTTCGATCCTCATGTTTATCTTTAGTTTTCCAGGTTCCAGAGAAAAATAAACAAAAACAGTAACACCACATACAGTATAAATATCCATGGCTGAAACAGGCGTCAGTAATAAGATCCAGCTACTAATGAAGTCTAGTTAAATGGACAAACAAACTGAAGGAAACTCCAGTGGTCAAAGGAGTAAAATTTCTTGCACTCCAGACAATCATACAACTCAAATTGCGATTCAAAAATCATTATGTCCACCATGCAATCCAACATGGACTAAAATCATTCTTGATCAACCAGGACTCCAGAATCATTTGATTTAGTAACCCAAAGTACAATTTTGATTACTGTTATCTGGTGTAATCCAAAGCATTTGAGATGGGTTCAAACAGCTACCACAGCTACCATGTTTGGAGTAGGGAGATTGCCCGGGGGGTTTGTAACCATTTAACATCCTTCACCCATAAGCTTTGACTTGACTTGTAAACACCATATGGGTTCCGTGAAAAGACAAAGGCTTGTACTTGATTCTTGCCAATATACATTTGTAGAAAGAAAAATTTCTCCTGAATGCATTCAGGTATAACTAGCCAACAGATATCACTGGCCGATATGCAATTGAACAGCACAGCTCTGCTGAAAGTAGCAGAGTAGGTCTTAGAGAAACCAGTCCTAGAGAAATGCTAAAAGATCCAAACTTATGATCATGAAGCCAAATTCAGGAGTCAAAAATTGTATCTGAGCGTAGAAATCAGAAACAAGTTACTATCACCCAATATCAGAAGATTTCCACAGAAAAACTATGAAACGGGCAGCAGCAAAAAAATATGCACGTGCTTGATGTTTTATTAAGCTCGGCCATACAGATAGGTGCAGCTCGGAAACAACAGCAGAAGAGATCAAAGCACCACTAGTTACTTCTACTTGAGATCAAACTTCTGGCGAAATTGCACAATTTCTTTGTCAGCCCACGTGTAGACTATCGGTGTATGTCAAATAACACTGGAAAGGAGGCAACCTAAACGGCCTTTGATTTCAAATCCAGCACCAAATTGATTTACCTAGGATGAAGCAATAAACTAGCAAACATTTCTCAGAGAGGAAAAAAAAAAAAAAAGGAAATCTGAAGCGCACCATTGATCGGATTGGTGGGGGATCAAGATTAACAGAGCTAAGGGACATCTTAGCGATCTCAGAGATTGCAGCCTCTCTCACACCGGCATCATCACTTGTCAGCTCCCCGTAGGCAGCCTCGAAGGCCTCCCGCCAAAATCTCGGCAATCTGATCCGGCGGCTGTTGGTATAGACATCCCACATATGCTTCACCACCTTCTCTCTCTCCTCCATGTCCTTCAACGGTACAAATTCCATTTAACCCTCCGGCCAGAGAAAGAATGTCGATGAACAGAGAAAAACGAAGAAGAAGCAAAATCGAAACATAATAAGAGATGCTCACAAGGACGTCAAGATCTTCGTGGGCCGGGGGGCCGAGATCGTCCAACATTCGGTTGAGATTTCCAGCGGACCAGCGGAGGGTTACGGTCCCAGTGAACATGGACCAAAAAGCCAGCAGCAAAATGGCGGCTAGTGCCCAGAACTTGTATCGTCCTCTCCCGAATATACCAGATTCCGACGTCTTCTCCTTGGTTATGGGAGCCGATGCCGCCGCCGTAGTCGTCGGGAGGCTATCGTCGTCCTTCATCGCCTAATCAAATTTTACCGCCGATGATAGCCAGTAATCGGCGTTCCAGAGAAAGAAGAAGGATAAAAGAGCTGGGAATGGAGCAAGGTAGGAGAGGAGCTGGAGGAGCTAATCTTGGTTGATTTGCTCTCAGTCTCTCTCTCTCTCTCGCTGATGAACGGATTCGCTGTTTCCGAGAGACCAAGATGAAGATTCGTTTTAACATAGAACACAATATTGGATTATTGAAAATCCAATGAGTAAACGAGATATAAATATTGAATTAATCTATCTTAAATTAAAATTATTTGGCTTAGAGCTGATTTTGGTTGATTTTTTTTTTGGGAAAGTTGCAATTACCCCCTAAAGGTTACTTCTAACTTACAGTTTGCCCCTTTATTTTAGAGACCTACACTTTGCCCCTGATTCTTTTATACTATCCAATAACGACATCTGAAACTGTAATTTAAATTATATGATAGTCATCTTCTATTAATGTTAGTCTCCCAAATACTTTTTGTTATAGTTAATAGGCATTTTAGATTATAAATTTTTCTTTTTTGTAAATGCATTTTTCTTCTCATAAATATATATCAGTATTTTTTAAAAGTCAGTTAGCTATGAAAAAAATATCAAAAATTTTAAAATTATTAGAACATGGTCATAAGATAGTTTAATTTAGGATTTCAGAAGTTGTTGTTAAACACTATAAAAGAAGTAGGGTAAAGTGTAGATTTTTTAAAATAGAGGGAACAAAGTGTAGGTTAGGTCAAACCATAGGGGTCTTTTTTAATTTATCCTTTTGTTCCACGATTTCATTAACTAAGTTACATGTTTCGATCGGACTTCCTTTTCTTTTAAACCTCAGAATTTAGTATATATTTAAATGGTATCTAAAATATGATTGACACAAATATCATAAGAAAACTAATAGTAATAATAATCAAAGTATCAAAAAACAAGGCTCAATCATATTATATAGTTTTAATATGTATATCTATTTTAGGTATTTTATTGTGCAACTATATCTAATTAAATACACTGACCTAGCTTTTAATCTTTCATATATAAGATATTAACCATCTAAAAATTGAAAAAATTACACATAGCCAAAATCTTCCTCTCCTTACAAAAATCCTACCTTGCGACTATTGCCTCCGTTGGCACCATCAGCACTGCTCAATCACTGTACCGTAGGATCTCGCGTATCGTTGCTTTTCCTGGATTGCATCACCATTGTCGCTCTTCATTTGGATCTCACCGCCACTCATATGCCCTAGATCATGTCGATTGTTGCATGCCTCCACAATCTCTTCGTCAACCTTCTGATCGCAACTACTACCACCGTTGGAAGATGCATCAATGTAGAAGTGTCTGAAGTTAATGTACAAAACTTGTTTCAAATAATGTGTTAAAATGTCTAATGCAGTATGTGAAAGTATCTAGAGTAATTTACAAACAATTTATTATTATTAGAAAATAAAAAGTGTCCCAAGTGATA
This sequence comes from Aquilaria sinensis, assembly GCA_005392925.1. Taxonomy (NCBI): domain Eukaryota; kingdom Viridiplantae; phylum Streptophyta; class Magnoliopsida; order Malvales; family Thymelaeaceae; genus Aquilaria; species Aquilaria sinensis. The sequence continues at coordinate 40,202 of SMDT01001379.1, forward strand.
CAAAGTGTTTGAATGAATATAAAAAAGTGTCGAAAGAAATATTTAAAGTGTCTGAATCAATACGTAAATAATTTGTTCTATTTAAAAAATAACTATCTGAAACAATAAAAAAAATGCTTGAATGAATGTGCAAAAGTATCTAAATGAAGATCTGAAAATGTCTAAAACAATATGTAGATAATTTGTTTCTCTTATAACTAAACGTATGCAAACTAATAAAAAAAAGTTTTGAAATAAATATTTAAAAGTGTCTAAAGCAAAATATAAAAATCTCCAAAGCCTATATTGCAAAGAAAATATAAAAGTACCTTTTATTTCTTTCTTTGCAGAGAGAAGGCGTGCTCCAATCTTTTTTCTTGTCTAGTCTTATGGTCTTCCGTCGCCTCCTAGCACTCATCATCGTCGATCATTGCCTTGCCTCAAATCTCCATTAATCATCCGCTTGGATCACCAATTCTCAAGCAGCTGGAGCGAGAATCAAGGAAGGCTTTGCCTTGGTTTGCCTTGGATCTCCGTCTATTGTTGGCTTTGTTTCTTAGTGATCGTCGTCTCATCATCTTCCATCGCCTTCCTTCTTGTCAGTCTCATGGTCTCCTATCGCCTCCCATTACTCAACACCACCAATCATCACCTCCTGTTGAATCTCCACTATTCGTCCGCTCAGATCACCAATTCTTAGGCAGTTGGAGCGAGAATTGAGGAAGGCTCTGCCTTGGTTTGCCTTTAATCTTGGCCGATCATTGGCTTCATTTCTCAGCAATCGTCATCTCATCATTTCCTTCGCCTTCTGTCGCTCATCACTGCAGATCATCAACTTCTCTTCTCAGATTTGGATGTGTGATCTCCACACTGCCAACTTAATCTTAGTGCTGAATGAGAGCTTTTAGAGGTAGCTAATGGTGAAGAATCCTAGGACGATGTGTTCATAACGGAGCTCTTGGACAAAGTCTGACAATAGAGCAACAATGGCGAGCTCTTTGAAGTAGAGATGAGAGAGGATCAGCATGAAAAAGAAGCATGGGAGAGTATGGAATTTAGGGTGAAGGGAAAATTTATAAATCATCTCCTGTATCTAATTAAACTTATGTTCACCATGTCCTTGGTATATATATTCAGGTAAATGGCACCCATCATTTCTAAACAAATACCATGTTAATTAATTATCCCAAAACTACTAATTGTTGCACAAGTTGTCCTCTAACTATGAAATTGTTGGAATAATGTCATACCATTAGTCAGACTGTTAAGAAGTGACGGAATTAAGGGAAAAAAGTAAATGGTTAGTGCTAAAACTTAGTAAACTTTTATGTTTGAGTCATAAAACTTTTTCCTATTCTAGATTTCAGTTCTTTTCATTTTTTTTCTTTCTTGCACCCCTTCAATTTTTTTTATTTTTATAAATAGATTTTTTCACCAGTAAATCTTTATCTTTAGATAGTTTATGGCAACAAATTGAGGCTAGAATCAAATTGGGAATATGAAATTGTCAATTCATAAGAGCTAGTCGAGCTTCATATCCAAGTTTTCATGCATTATTTGGCTACCTTATTTACACTCAGTTCTAATTTAAATTTACACAATTCTCTAGAAACAAATTAGTGATTTTGTGCTCAAATCCAACAAAACTCACCTCATAAACTAGCACGAGCATCTTTATAAAACTTACATTTGTGGTGTCATGTCACAATAGCCTAGGTGATTGTTTTGACAACAAAACCAAAATCAGAAACGATAAAAAAGAACAAATGTAGAGTCTTTTGGCTGGGACGGAGGCTGGTAAAGCTCTTTAGATGGAGGCCTCATCTAAGAAGAACAACCAGGAATGGTGGTGTACTGGGTTCACCCGATCCAATGCAGAACCCAATCACCAAAATTTGCTCCCCCACACAGTGTTCAGGATTCAGTCAAAAATCAAGTCCAAGTTTTGTCCGATTGGGCTAAGGAAGCGACAAAACTGTAGGGGTACCATTGGCGATGTACATCGGTGAAATGGGTAATGAGGTGAGGAAGGTGGTTTTCCTATGACCATAATGCATGTAGTTTTCCTTGGTTGAAAAAAATAACATCAATTTTACTAGTATCATCATTAGTACTAAGCCTTGATCCACTGTGTATGTCATAAAGTAGACATAATTTACATTTAGGTATAATATCAGCAATAAAAAACCATATAATTTCAACATAAGGAAAACCGAAGTATTTTTAATAAATGTATATCTATATGTTTAAAATAATGATGCAAATATAATATCTAGTAGGTTTTTAGTGAAAACTTGATAAATAAATGATGAATTTAAGTAATTAAATAACTTGAGATCGTGTGTTAAATATAATCACATTATTTTTATTTTTTCTCTTTTGCTTGGATCTAACTGGGAAGGCCCCTCTATTGTTAAATGCTTACACAGGTAAGGTGTCTATGAGTTGTCTGATGCCTATGGGAAGATTCTTCTTAGAACTTATCACTAGGATGACCTCGGACCTCACTTTGTTAGTCCTAAATTTACAAATGTTTTTTTTCTCCTTTAGTTATTCACATATAAGGCTTAGTTTAAAAGACCCTTTATTACCACTAAATGAGGGCAACACCCCTCCCCCCCATAAACAAAGGCTCTTGTATGTCCGAGGGCTACGACCTTCCAAAGAGCCATGGACCGTTGAACTGGTGATTACAAAGGTAGGCTGATCGTATAAGAGCTAAATGCTTGAATCAACCAAATATCTTAAGCAAGGCCATAGGAGACTAACCCAATAGGGGCTATGACCTTTTAAATAGCCAAACGCTCAAAAGCTGATGAGTCACATATCTAACTTATAAAAACATATGATCCTTAGAAGGAAAGACTTAGAGGACCTTGATTACTCTAAGTGAGAATTCTAAGGTAATGGATCATGATGGGCTTGCCTAGCAAATCTTACAAAAACATCTAATGGGAAGATAGACCTTTAGGTTACGGGCCCTACATCGTTATAGCCAAATTCTACATAGTACTCATCACTCAACTCAACCTTCAAAAGATCAATTTCTACAATGCCAAATAAAGGATTAGAATTAAAATTTATGAAAAACAACATTGAAGGCATGACGAAGCGATGCATGAAAAATAAGTACAAAAATACATAGTAAGTACAAAATGCATGAAATTACAGATGGTAAAAGAAGAATACAAGAAGAATATAAAAAACAAACAAGGCTTAAAACTTATCTCACCACACTTGCTCATTGGCATCGAATTTTGGAAAAAATTCTTCGATAGGAAGAGGTACACCAAGCTTGCATTATTTGGGCAAGCCAGCAAAGGCTTTGCATTGGTCATCGTAGGCTGTTACGAAGGAAAGATCCAAGTCAAGTTGGTGCTTTTCAACCTAGAAATAGCAAGACAATAAGCTATCATAGTACTTCTGAAATGCCTCTTTATGATCCCTTTCTCTAGCCTCCGATTAACCATAAAGAGTTCATTTCCATGCCAGTTGACCATCTGGCAAAGATCCTCAAACTGTGTGATTTGAGGTGTCTTCAGATCCCTTATGGCCCCTTAATTCTGGTAGCCCAATTAGTGAGAGTGAGTGGGCCAAGACAAGTGCCAGTCCCTACTTCAACATTAGGGCCCTATTCCTCTAGCTAGAGGCCCAACTCAATATCGGACAATTTTTTTAAGGCCCCTAGTTGGGCCTTCAAGGAGCCTATCTATTCCTTGTCTGCCTTCACCTTTTCAGTTGCTTTTTGGTGGCATCGACGACTTCGTGAAGCTTGGTTGCTACTTGTCCACAAGATTTTATAGCAACTCCAAGGCTGCCTTCTAGTCCCTTAACTTTTGTTAAGGTGGCCTAGGTAGTCTGCTGCTAGGTTAGCTTTTGCTCTAGCCCATTACGAGCCAATATCAAGTTGTCAATCTGCTGAGCCATCGCATGGGTCTGGCCTTTGCTGACAACCAACTTTTCTTCAGTGGTAAAGGCCACTATAAAGAGGTGTGCGCTATTTGGCTGAAATTGAAAATACCATAAAACTGAATTAATTGGTTTTCAATTTAACTTATTTGGCTTTTTAGTTTAGTATAGGTTAAACTTGAATTTTTAAATAACAATTTTGGTCCGATTTTGGTTAGAGGGGTCGATTAATTTGGTAACTGAATTAATCAAATTCTTTTGTGCATTTTTTGGGTCGCTCTCTCTTCTATGTGAACCTTCTCACTATCCAGCCTCTAGGGTGATGTTGTGCAAATCATCTGTCACACACACACACACCAGTCCCTCAAGCCAACCCAACCATAGAGCTCCTCGTAACCTCAGCTCCTACTGTAGTTCCTGCCAATCTCGCCAATCCTATCCACATTCTGGTATTCTCCATGATGCCAAAAGAAGATTGTTGTTTGCTTCACCGGTTTGTCACCCTAAGTTGGTTGATTAATTACTAAAAGTGAGTTTTGATTTTTGTTTTTTTGCTCTTGGGTGCTACCATGAATGTGTAAGTTTGATTCATCAATTGTTGGTTGATTTTGAGCAAATTGGCTTTTGGCAACTAGTGAAAGATATTTTAGCTAAACAATCTTAAGCCAATTAGCATTGAGGTAATCACTCAGTAAGCTATTAAATTCATTGGTAACCATTTTTTCTTTTTTTTTAACCCTACTCACTCCATCTCAGAGTTCTTTTATCCTTTGTTTTTTTGTCCTAAATTATTATTCATGTGGAAATCACACGAAAATGTCAAAAAAAGTAGTTGGTATATAGATGTCTGTAAATTTGGTTATTTCAATTTCAAATTTTATTGATTTTTCTTGCTAGTTCAGTTAATTTAGTTTGTTATGATGAAAAACCGAAAACTGACTTAACCAATTAATTTAGTTTTGTTTAACTGAAAAAACCGAATGACTACCCCTAGCCACCATAACCTCCTAAAAAGGGGTAGTAAAATTTTTAAAATGATAACCAACCAACTAAAAACTCTAAAAGGAAAAGATAAAAAAGCAAATTACTTGGAGAAGGCTCATAGCCAACAACATTAGGGTAGTCTCATGCCCCCGACCGGATGAGCAAAATGAGGTCAATTTTGGGGAAGACTGAGCACCTTCAGGACCTATTGACACAGGTCCATCTTGTCCCCCAAAATGTAGGGATGTTCATCCAACTTGGTCAATCAGCAAAATCAGTTGCCCCAAACCAAACCAAAGCAATAGGAACGCAAGTTTTATATCGGTTAGGGTCAGGGCGAGTAATGAAAATGTGAGCCCAGTCATTCAAACGAGGTGGGGAAGGTTCGAATTTTCAAACCCCCATAAACCTGACCCGATTTGCTTTTCCCCCCAATTCCTAAATTCTAATCCTTAATAATATGATGATAGTGCTCAGAGCTCACTCATTTCTCTCTTGACGTGAGATTTGTTTTTTACTTATTTATAATTGTTTTGGATTAAGACTTTTTTTTTATAGAAATTCACGTGAGTCTTTGGCTGTTTTGTATACATCCAGTTTCCGTCATTGACTATATAAGTTGACCAATATGACATACATATAGGTTAAAGAGCAAAGAGACATAAAATGTGAGCAAAATGCTAGATTATTTAGTTACTTGTGCAAGGTACTACAACCTAGTTTTTGTTTTCAATATATAGATTTATGGTGTGAGCTTTTGCAGCTAAATTCGCCTACTGATATTAAGGCTATTTGAGTTTTGAGATCATTATTTGAAACCAAAGTAAGTTTAAGCCATACTTTTTTTATAGTTTTTTTTTATTTTGTATTAATTTTATACAATTAATTTTTTTTCTCTCGAAGAGTTTTAAACACATGAAATTTTATTTGGATTGAGATATTTTTTATAGAAATTAAAACTTGAAGTATAATTATATATTTTTTACTTATCTATAACTGTTTTGGATAAAATTTGTTCTCTTATAGGAGAATATAAAACCCGATTATACTGAACTAACTTGAAACGATTTTTATGTTGTTCGAGGTTATCACCAAGTTTAAGGTATGCGGATAGGGTTGGGTAGTGAATTGAGAAGCTTGGTCAATGATGTGGGTAGGGTCAAGTTAGGCCACAATAAGGTCATACCCGACCCGCGAACACGCTACCAAAATGGACTGCCCCTGACCTACTATCCACTGGAGGTCGAACAGTTGGTCAAGGGCAAATTCCTTTTCCTTCATCATCTTCTTTTGCCTTTGTGCCCGCTCTAGCATAAGAAGCGAGGGTTTAGCTCACTTATGTAGGTAGGGGCATGATGACCTAATGGGGCCTTCTTTAAAAAGACAACCAAAAAAACCCATAACATTTGAAAAACGATGTCAGGTCTATGCCATCAAAGCTGTGGAAATCATTAAGGCAAAAATGAATACCATCACTTCTACACTATGAAGCCCAAATTCCTTAGGGTTACCAACTAGATCTCGTCTCCTTTTCTTTGTCACTTAGGCCTCAAGTGACCCATCTACCTCTATGGCCTTAGGAGATGTCTAAAGGGCCCCGGCCAAATGATCCCCATGGCTCAAAGTTTATGTGAAGCTATCCCTGGCGCACATTGGAGCCTTTAGGCATCAGTGATCGATAGAAAAAAAACTTTTTCTATTGCTTCAATGCCTCCCAAGCGTCACCTATATCTACAAAAATGGGAGTGACCTAGTTATCAAATAGTAGTAGGATAAGAAGTGAAACCAAATGTTAAAGTTCAATAGACCTTGGTGTTGGGTTTCGGGAGCCAAACAGCGCAGCGAAATTTAACCGAAACTCTCCAGGATCCAAGTGAAACGGGGTAAACCGGGTGTTCGAAAATTTTCATACCTAATTTTCGATTGAGATCTCTCACTCAACTGTAGAGTCGAATCACAAAACCTGAACAGTTGACGTATTCAGGCTCTCTATGGTATCCACACGAGCCTCTTGGGATCACCACGCTTTCACCACGTCCCGGTAGATGCGTTTCTCTTGCGCTCGTAGTGCTAGCTTGCGTCCTCCAAGGAATTGCAAGAGAAGAGTGCGGCTGTCCTTTTTGGAGGCTAGGGCAAGGAGACCTACGAATTTCTCACTTAAAAGTTGTATTTATAATGAGACTCAACTTCCAGGCCTAATGGGTTTCAAAGCCCTAATCCAATTAGGATTTAATTTCGGGCTTAATAATGGCTCAACTCTTGGGCCCATTATTAATACGAAATTAAAGTGAAACCATAACCCAAATAATTAGCCCATGCACTCTAATGATCCAAATTGCTCTATGTGTGCGACCCAATAGGCTCTTATCACGTTGGCAATGATCATAAATCACATTTATGATCATAAGCAATGAGCGGTGTCTAGCAACACATCATTGCTACCCAAGTGACAAGATTGTCGATGATTCGACTAAACCTTTATGATCATCACCGATATATGCCATTGTCCCTTTGTCCAAGATATCAAGACTAAGCACGAGACATGGAATGTGTCACTCTCGTATAGCCCAATCTTTGGTTTCTTGATTACCGAGTAGACTAACTTAAACTGATGACATTGATATCGCATATCAACTCATCCGAGCATGGCCATGCATTTTCTAAGTCTCACTCTATCAAGGGGCCCGAAGATATCACTCCCGTTACATAGGAGGGACAAATCCCATCTTGATCATACAAATCCCTCCGCATGATATGTGACATACCCAATGACCTCCTTCAAGTTCACTCAGTTACGAGCAACAAAGGAAAGTATCAAAGTATGTGACTCACATGTAGGGAACCTTGATGATCTTAGGTCGAAGGACTACATATACCCTGATCACTATGGGAATCACTTATGACACTCATATAACGATCCATGTAGTGTTCTCATGGTGGGTCGGTTCAGTACACAAGTTCTCCAACTTGTACCCATATGTAGACTACATATCTCATATTAGTCTCCACATATGTTAGTCGTTATGTATTATTGCAACCCGCTCCACAATAATACTAGACCAGGGACTTTTAAGAATATCATTATTCTAGGGTTACAATTATGTTTGTTAAGTTACGCAGGAACAAAACAACAAACATAATTGCTGGATTAATGCCTTAATAAAATATCATGACTCAATGTGCAAAAATACAATCATCTCATGATTGGCTTTTGGGCACAACACTAACACTTGGTTGGCTATTGAGGCGTTGAATAAGGCTTTAATTAGAAGCCCTTTTTCACCTTCACCCTAGTTGGCGGGGTGAAGGACCTTGTCGTAAAACAAATGGCCTTGACTGATCCTTACCATCATAGGGCCATCTTACTAATGTCGATATAGAAAAAAGGAAATAGGCTTAGATGATGTTCACTCGAGCACATGGACTTGAACCAAGTCAGAAGACCATTCTAAGTCTTGTGCCTTTCCGAACGCTCATATAAAGGGGGTCAGTTATACATCTCATGTACTAGATTTGATGTAAAATCGTAAAAAAATTGCCACTGAGGATTGCTAAAGGTGAAAAAGAACCTATCCTTCAAAGACCTCTAAAATTGCTCCCAAGCAACAAGTGAAAAACTTATTACCCCACGAAGAATGGGGTAATGTGAAAAAATGCCCTCCCTCAGGGCTAGTAATTAAAACCAAAGAAATGCGTCAATTAGGGGCTAGTTATGTAGTCGAAAAATGGTAAAATTCACAAAGTTGGTGCACTAAGGTGTGTAGGAAAAACCCAAGCAGGGCTATAAAAACAATCAGTAACTCCCCAAACCCCTTTAAGGCATTGTTCTTCCTCATATCTATCCAAAACATATGGATGTCTCAAAATTTCCTCAAAGTTGGGGGAGACACACTTTTTGCTGATGAAGGCATCCATAATGGTAATTAGATACTCAGTAATGGAGGCTGCCTTTCTTAACACTAACTTACAAGGCACCATCTGACACACATAGGAGAAGATGATGGGAAGGACACTAGGAAGGGTTGTTAACTGCCATGTAGTGGAATCAAAAAGAGAAAGGCAAAACACAAATAAACATGGAATATATTAAAACACAAAAATGAAGTGCCTATTTACCTGTTACTAGAAAATAATGAATGACATAGTCCCTCATGGGCCTGCCCAGGAAGCCTATGAAAACAAGTCTCATGCTGGTTGCAATTGACTAAGTTTAACCTAACTTAGGAATACAATTATGCATGCAAGAGTTGCTTTGACTTGAGTAAGTAGAAAATCATAAAACATTTATATAGCCTAGGCATTTCCATAAAAACCAATGTTCAAAGAGTCAAAGCATACAAATCCTTTATAGCATCAACATTAATCCTACACATAATTGTGGGCATTTAAATAATTGTAGACTATACCTTACACCCAAAGGCAACCCTAGAGTCCATAACTCTATTCATATACATTGGAGGCTACTATCATACATCATATATACACAAGACTAGTACTACTGAGATCCAATCAACTAGCTTCCACCTTAAATGAGGAATCTCGGTGGCAAGCCTCAATAGTCCTCCACGTGCTCACTAGCCTCTGTGGCCAAGAAAACTATAGTTAGTATAATAACAACTTAACATTCAGGTAGCCAAATAACTAGAATCTCAAGGATTCTCAAAGCAATGTACCTATAATAGAAACTATCATAACAATTCTCAATGATTACCGGGTCCAACAACCTCAATATCTACACAACATTAAACTAAGGGAGTGAGAATCTTATGATTTTCAGTAAATGGTCTTCAACCTGTAAGGAAAACACTAAGGACAACAAATATACAAAGATATATAATTTTCTATGAGCTCATACAGTGTGAGGCTAAACCTATGCGTGTATGTTTTAGTCCCTTAGGACTTGTCCTTTGCCTAGTCTTTCTACGGGTGTCACTTTGTACGTAGCGAGTTCTTGCCCCTAACTCGCTTATAGTAAGCTTTGGCTTACTAATGCAATAAGTTTAAACTTGCCTTGATTTTTGTGCAGGTGAACATGGTGGATGCACCTCGCTTGAGTTTTGAGGAACCCATTAGGTGTACTAAGCCTCCACATAGTGCCTCAAGTCCTTAGACTTGTCTAGGTCACTTATGTACTAAGCTTCCACCTAAAACCCTTACTAAGAGTGCACTAGCTTCTCACTTATGCCTCAAGTAATCCTGGCTAGGCAACAAGTGCACTAAACTTTCACTCAAGGTACATACCTATCCATCATTACTTGGTTCCCACTAGTGGAGTAGCAATGAACATGGTTGGACTCATTTACTAGGTTCTTTGGAACCCATCTAGGTGCACTAAGGTTCCCACATTGGAGCCTCAAATCCAAAGGTCCTGCTAGGCTTTCAAATATACTAAACCTTGCACCTAACTAATGGTGTTCTATTGTGGCCAAACATGCCTTCATTTTGAACTAAAATAAAACTAAACTTGATAAAATCTATGCTTGATAAAGGCTTGAAAATGATAGATCTTTCTTTTAGCTTCGCGTGGAATCTTGAATCTCCTCAATCTGACACTCGAATGAAAAGTTATGGTGAAAATCTTGTAGCATGTCAATGTTGTCGAGTATTGGCGCTAAAGCGCTAGAGGCCATTTTCCTTCGGGTTCCAAAAGGCATTTTGGTCATTGTCGCCCTATGCCCTAAACCCAGGAAAAACCTCCTAAGCATTTTTTAAGGCTTTTTATGGCCTCAAGGCAACTTACGGATGCCTCTAATCACCATATACCTGTAAAACACATACACTAGGCCATAATGCACCATTCATTCCAAGCTTGAAACACATACAAACATCACACTAAGCTTGAAAACCCAACTAGTCCACCATGAACATCTACCTCTACAACCAATGCTAACCATCAAATTCACAAGAATTTTACCATAAACAAGCTAGGAATGGCATCGAATGGGTATGAAACATAACTCTCTTACCTCAATTTAAAGTCACAAGCAAGAATCAACCAACTCTTCACCAAGAACAAAGCTCCATAAAGTTCTACCTAAGTTCCAAGCAAACCAATGTAAATGACACCAAATTACTAACTTCTAACCAAAACCCAAGTTTCAAATCATCAAATAACAAGAAAACTTCATGGAATTCATGTTACCTCTTGCCCAAAACAGGAACCCAATTGGAAAATGTGGAAAAAAAACTCCAAAATCACAAAATCTTCTTGAATTAAACCACCCAAAGCTTGTATATCCTTGGAGGCTTCAAATTCCGCCATAAACACTTGATTTTGAGCAAGATTTGAAGGTAAAATCAATGGGAGAAGTGGGAGCTCGGGTTTGGGTTGGAAAAGAGCAAAAAAATGGCAACCTCCCCACCTTTACCAAGTTTAAAACAAGCCTTCTTCCCTTTAGCCCTTAAACTTTCATAAAATTTACAAAAAATCTCATTCCCCAAATAGTAACTCTTTGTCAAAACATGGTCAAATATTGCATACTTAGGCTAATTTTTGGGCTTAAAGCAAGTGTTAGGTTTTAAAACTCATTTTTGACACTTGGGACTTGGCCCAACACTTCGGGATGCAAAATTACCATTTTGCCCCCGAACCTATTTTGGTGCTATAAGCTCCTTAAAACTTAGTGAACCTTATCTAACATACTTAATCTTGCTTAGCTAACTTGAAATAAGGTATTTAACTAGGAATTTAATTTACTTTACCTCCCTCAATCAATCTTCCTGCTAGGAGGGCCGTAACAATGAATTTGGTGAAGCTAACGGTGATGAGAAATCCAAAAAATGGCTAGAAGCAAGTGGAACAAGCAAGTATAACAAGCAAGCATAATCGTAAGAAAGAAAGTAAAAGGTTTTAATAGTAAATGTAGAATGGTGAAAAAACCTAGCCTTTAATAAAGCACAGAAGGCCCTTTCACCTCCCCTCCCTAGAAACTGCCAACCATCATAGCTTTCTTAGGTAGCCACTGACAGAATGACACATAGCCCTAGAAAGCTGAAAGTGCTATCCATCCAATTACATCTTTGAGACTCATTAGTTAGGTGTTGTTTCAGCTCCACTCAACTATTTGAGTTCGACATGTGCCCATTAAATGGGTAATAACTGTCATCAACATCTTATAGAGGGGTCATCTAAGTTTCTATATAGCATCAACATGACCCCTCTCTTTGATAGGAGGCTTTGTTCGAGTACTAAAGGTGTCCTCCCAAAAGGTATCGACCTTCTTCCAATTAGGAGGTCCTACTACCTCTTTATAAATGACATCGCACCGCAAGCAAACAATGTCTTAAGGACAATAACATCTTCATTTAACATATAGCAAAATGTGGGGCCTTCAACCCACATTTTTAAAGAGGGGGACATATAGATTCCACCTAGGCCTTACGAGGCCTATTCCTAAGGCCTAGGTCAGCCACTATGGTCCAACAAGGTCCATATCCATACGCTGCCTAGCTAACCCTATTCCTAGCTCATCATGCTACCATCTGTGAAGCCCAATAAGCTCATATTGCTACATATAAGGAAAAAGGACTCAAACTATGTAAGCCCAATAAGCTCACATTGCTACCTATAATGAAAGAAGACTCAAACTAGGTAAGGCAATCTTGCCTTAATGAGACTCCTTCTCCTACACAATCTCTTGGAAGCATAATAAAAAGGAAACCTTATAACTCGTTCAACGTATGCAATACTCTTATACAATCCTATTCTTTAAGCTCCCTCTTCATTTTGCGAGGAGGCTAACTTGATCATTGGATAGTTCTCTTGGACACACACTCTAAGGCTCTGACAATGTCTTTTGATTATAGGCTCCCTAGTCCACACCACCCAAATCCTAATGCTGGTCCACTCAGTTTGGTTATTAGTCCTCCACTTTGGTTATCATGTAGAAGTTTAGATTTTCACATGTTGCTTGTGATTCTTTTAAATGATAATTAATGATTAATGATATACTGTAAAGAGCCACCAACTAAAACATAGAAAAATAATAAATTACTTAAAAAAAATATGGAATTCATTAGTTAAAATGACTTTTCATATTATAATCAATTTTGTAATTTAAAAGAGCCTTAGCCAACTAATGTTTTTCATTCAATTTCTGGATCAATTCGACTTATTTTGAATATTTCTTAACTAAATACTCTCATACATTTAAACAAAACCAATCAAAACTAATACGTCAATGAAATTCAATCAAACCAAACCATAAAAACATATCAGTTTCAATTTTATTTCAATTTTAGATTTTAATTATGGTGCATAACTACCACCCCAAGAGTCATATATGTTAGGATGAATATAACCTTTCATTCATATCTCTTCATAATATGAGTAGTTATAAGGTGATTCTTAGGCAATTAGCTCATGTGTCAGGGTGTACATATACACGCCACACACTCACCACATGCAAACTTCCTATTGGTTCTAATGTGATGATGTGTTACACACACGTGCCATATCATCCTAACTACTTAACTATCTCTAGTTAATATTAGAAGCGACAATGTAAGTTGGTGTGATAGCACCCACAACAACCAATAGTAAAATAAGTACTCCCTCCGTTTCATATTAGTTAGTCATTTTACCTTTTTTAACTAAAGTTTGACTTGAATATATTCATATTAATATGTATTGAAATTTTTTTAAAAAAATAATATTTAGAAACTATAATCTTTAAAGCTTCATTTTCATATAAAAAGTTCATATTTTTATGATAAATTTCAAAAGAAATAAAATCATAAATTATATGCTATGAATAGTAAGGATGACAGCTTTTGTGAGATAGAAGGAGTATATCTTAGTGCGTCTATGAAATTTAGTAATCACTTTTACTAATTAAATTCTAATAGCTCCCACTCATACTAGATATACTTGATGGAACATAGGGATAATAGATAAGGAACACCTGAAACCCACCATCACAAAAAGGAAACTAACATATGTAAGTTTAGGTGTGTGGCCCTGAGCATAACAACAAATCTTCTTCCTATGTAGTGGTTAAACATACATAGGAGAACTGTCTTCACCACAAATCCTTGAACTAATTAAAGATCATTGAACAAATTAAGGTTCATTAATGATATGTATATCATTAATCATGCCTATATGCCTCAGGACTTTGTTGATATATAGTTTGAGTACAACACATCTCTTTTGTAAGTTTACTTATAAACTCTTTGTCATGTACCAAACTCGGAATGTATCCATTTTTTAAAGTCACTTTATACTAGAATCCTTTAGTACACTAAGTAATACAATATTACATTAAATACTAATTATGAGCACTTGTATTCAAGTACAAATGACAGTGCATCAACTACCTGACTTGCAACGCATACAATCAAACTGTGATTTGCAACAATTTGTAAATACACTATAAAGTCTTTCCTATCGCACTCATTTTCTGGTAACTTAAAACATAGTGATTACCTAATGAAAAACGCATCCAGCTACATTATCATAGCCATGGGAAGCTAACCAAAGTAACACTATGATTTTAAATCACTAAATAGTAGTCAATAGTAAGTAGGGGCATAGCAAAATAAACTCACACATAAGTAAGAAACGAGAAAACTTACTTATTTTCTTTCTATGGTAAACTTGACAAGTCAAAAGACATACAAGATATGTATAAATGTCATGGTATGTTAGTGCACATAGACAATATTTGATGACCACTATTTAGGAGGTGTCTATCTCCATCTCAAACATTGTTTGTATGACTCCATGTGGACTCCCACTAGGAGCATATGTCTTTAACAAACCATGCAAGTGTTAAACTTCTCATATATGAGAAATCTACTTGTTCACATAGGTTAGGATGTATGTGTGGACATATAAATGCAGTGTGACTAACACCTATTTGATCTCAAATAAAAGCTTAGATCAAGATGACCTTTATACTAAAGTTGTCACAAGTTGGATTATGTGACTCTCACTTGGATGTAAGTCTTTATTAACTCATATATGACTAATTTAAGTAATGACTTACATTAAAAAACTTTAGCGATCTTATCCTTATTTAAACCCCAAGAACAAATGTAGGTTATTTATGTGAGAAAACCAACCTTTAACCTATGTCTGGATATATATTTGATTTTTTGTTATGATATAAGTTATATATATGATGATATGTATGACATACATGCAATACAGCTATTTCATATAAGTATATGCACATATGTGATAAACATATACTACACATATATAGTGCAACTTGTTATATCCAAGTACTCATAAGAGACAAAAACTGAAGTTAATCCAACTAGTTAGTTAAATTAACTCTAACTTCATTTACATCTATTATATTTCAGTAGTTATATCATGAGCTTTATATTTTTTATTAAACATGAACATCAAGGATGCATAAACCACCACTAAGATAGTTTAGTGTCAAACTACCATTAAGATAATGCTTAGCTCCTATGAGTCATTAATGACCCTTATATTTCATGAAAACAAACTCATTTGTATGGAAAGAAACACCACATAAACAGATTGCTTACACAAAGCAATTTATCTTGCACAAAGCAATATGATATAACCAATTATAGATGTGTATTAATTTTTAAACTTAACCATATTTTAGTGTGATAATTTTATCTTAATAACATTCATCGTTGTCTTATTACATCCAAATGATGTAATGTGACATATATTCTGTACTAACATGACTTTTGGGATAGAGTAAAAAAATGAATACTTAAACTAATTATTTTCATAAAAAATGAATACTTAAACTAATTATCTTGATCAATTTGGCTAACATTTGATCATGCACACCTCATGATATATGTTAAACTTAAATGAGAAATTAATCTAAGCTCTTCTATTCCAAGAAAAGTACTCAAGAGGTTCTAAGGAAGAACTACTAGTTAGATTTGAAGTATGGCCCAAGAACTAAATGACTATATATGTATTATCTCAAATCAAGTTTGAGATTGCACATTAAGGTCATGAAAAAAATGTAATTTCATGGAAGTTTTCTATCAATTTAAAGGAGTTTGGGATTATCATTCACTAGATGTATGCTCACATTTAAATCTAACTTTTTGTTACTATAATGAACCTTATGAATATAAATTCCATTAAAGGTGTGAAGTTATCCACCTATAGATCTTCAATTTTTAGATACAACCCCATTGAGCTCCTATTGTGTTCAGGATCAACTAATGATAGTTAGAACTCAATGGCTTTTATATAGCCTTTTTGGCCAAATGGAAGATCATCAAAATTGATGTCTAAATTATCTTTCTATGAAAATTTTATATTTTTAATTTGGACAACCAAAAAGCCACTTTTACTTATGAAAATAAATTGATTCAGCATTTATGTCAAATCAATGGACTTGATATAAGATGCATAACCTCAGATCCTAAATTCATTTCTTAATCACCTTGATCTTGTACTTATGCTAAATACAAAATCCATTAATATGACTAACATATGATTTTGGTAAGATACTAAATGATAAAAAATGAAAGAATCAAATATCTTAGTGAGCCTTAGACCACTTCCTCTTGAAAGAAGAAACTCATAATGCTTTATGCATATCAAGTTGTCCAAATAAGAAAACTAAATGAACATTCTTGGATTTGTTGCCAATATGACACCTTTTAAGATTCAAGATTATGATCCTTCACACCTTTCATATCCATTAACATTTTTTTTTAAATGTTAATTTGTTGCCAAGGAAGATACATCTTCTCCTTCTTGATATGTATATGCTACACGAGCTGTAAAAACATTAAAATCAAACTTTTACAGCTCTTTGGATGTTAAAATTTGTTAAGAGGGTTATATAATCATATCACAATATGTATGATCTCAACTAACATTCAAAAACATTTCATTCTAATTTTGTGAATGACCATGAACAAGATATTCTTCGCAATAGGAAATACTCAAATTAGAATATTCCTTGTTCACAGAGAATACATCATTATTGTTAATGTTTTCCAGCTTAGTGGAAATGTGTGCGTGCATTGGCTACCTTTATAACCATATACACATTACTTAAATCTTGTTGATAATTACTTCATATTTATGATTAGTTCATAAACACCCGATCAACCATGTTCATATTCACACTTTGTCAAAATGTTAAAAATTAAGCATAAAATTGCACTAGAAAACATAATGACAATTTTGCACGTTAGTTGGTTCATTTACTTCAAGACAACACTAAGTGTGTCTTCCTCTCAACAAAAATCCACCATTTTCTTGGTGGTCCAGTTATCTACTTGAACATCTCAAGATAGGCTAACAAAAAGAAGCATTTTGATCTTGCACATTTGCATAATAATTTGACACTTGAAGTGTATTGAGTCTTTGTGTTATAGACTTATTTCCTAATAATGATAATCAATCTAACAATCATAATCATAATCATGATAATTTTGATAAGCAACCTCTTTATATTCAAGAAATGGTAGTAGTAACATATTTGCTATTAACTTAATCATTCCTAGACAAAATGGGTTGCATCTAACAGCCCTTGAGCATTAGATTGTACAAACCCAAAACATCCTCCAAGGAACATGTTTCATGACAGAAAGTATGAAGTAAATTTAAGTGATTACATATAAAACTTAATCTAGACTTGATGTTCATTGAACCTAAAAAGATTTTAAGTAAATTGCCTAAAAAATATACTAATTGAAATATTCTCAAAACATGGCCAATCCTAATTATTTTGCACATATGCAAAACAAACACATTTGTAAGGCTATTTTATAAAAATATCCAAATGTATCACTTATGACACACTAATACTTTTCTCAGCCTAAATGTGCAATACTAGAATATCACTTTTGACATTCTAGCAAAAACTTACTAGAATTTGTGGAAAAATTAGTTACTAAGACTATATAGCCATAATTTTAAGAATCAAGGAATTATTATCATTATCATTAAAATAAAACATCATGTACATGAAAAATTTATGTGACAAGCAATATCTAAACAAAGAATTTAAGAGAAACACATTCTCTTAAACTAAGTACATATTTCACAACTAATGTGTATTTTTCATTAAAGAGTCTCAAATGACGAACTCTTCATCCTCAAACTTGAAGTTTTGTTCATCAGAGACATACATGTCTTTTTAAACAATCATTTTCATAATAAAGTGAGTTTTGATCTCTGAGTCACCAATTCACAAAGAATTTTTAATTTGATCAAAATGTATACACTACATATGATGTACAATTTGAAGAGAAATGAAACTATGTAAATTACTCACTAAGCAACCATTTGCTTATGTTTCTTTGGAATTACATACCAAACATTTGTTTTTTTTTTTTGCATTTGTCTTTCCTAAAAATTTTAAACATAATGAACAATAACTCTACTTCACTTAGCACTCCCTAAACATCTTTGTGCACGATGACTTCTTTGCCATCATCAAGTTTTAAATCTAAA
The DNA here is from genome assembly GCA_005392925.1 of Aquilaria sinensis. Taxonomy (NCBI): domain Eukaryota; kingdom Viridiplantae; phylum Streptophyta; class Magnoliopsida; order Malvales; family Thymelaeaceae; genus Aquilaria; species Aquilaria sinensis. The sequence continues at coordinate 58,494 of SMDT01001379.1, forward strand.
CTTAGTTCATTGATAACTCAACTTATGAAGTTAGAAATCTACAACATGTAATATTAATATATTACGCATATGCATATATTATCATGACAAAACAATTTCAAACACAAGTAAAATAAAACAACTTATCCATGCGAAAACAAACAAAAAACATGCACATACACATGTAATAAAATCTTTTTTGACGAGTTTTTATTATTTTAGTTTACTTGTCTTAAATTGCATCATTATATATATATATATATATATATATATATAGCCATTATTGACACAAAGTCAATAATAAATATATATGCCATTCAACCTACTAGTATTTCTAGAAAAACTTTTAAGAACGCAAAGTTAAAAAAAAATGCACAAATTGCATACACATAAGACTAAATACACCAAAATGATCTATATGCTTATCACCATAGCTTTTGTTTAATTTAATGTACTTACCAAGTTTAAACATGTATATAGATTTCAGATTTGGTAACTAAAAATAAATCAAAGTATACAGATTAGAGTTAAGGTCAATCATAATGGTATAGCATGCAAAAAATTTCAAATAACCTATAACTATCTAAGAGAACATGCATACTGAACCTATAAGCTCTGATACCAATGAAGGAAATTTAGTGTACAACTAATGAACTATGATATAAAATAAATGTGAAAATTAAGGCATACTTGGTTAGCGTAGAAGAACCAAGTGATAGTCGCCTCTTTGAGCATGTTATGGAAGACGTGACTTGTTGTGAATACCTTAGATTAGATATTTAGTTAACTTGAGAATCAAATAACTAAATATATTGGTTCATACACAATACTCGACTAGAATTCTCTTCACGGTGATAGAGAAGTGTGTAGGTCAAAATAGAATAAGTAAAACATCTAGAAATTGTGTTTGCAACCTTATTTACACAATTCTGTTACCCTCTATTTATAGGGAGTAAATTGGGATTTATGAAAGATCATAACTCTTCATAAATGAGTTACAACACTTCATAAAAAATTGAATTAATTCACCGAAAGATATCCTTATTCACCCATAACTTCTTCCTTTGAAATAAAGTGATAACCACCCTTAGAAGGGATATGTTGGTTTGGCCACAGAGTTATAACTCTTCTAAGATAAGGTCATAACCATTTCCTAAAGGTCATGTTATTTCCTTAACTAGGGTAGTTATGGTGCATAACTACTTTCCCAAGGATCATATATGTTGGGATGCAAATGTTCTTTCATCTAAAGGTCATATCTCTTTATAATATGAGTAGTTATGAGGTAGTTATTAAGCAATTATCTCATATGTCAAGGTGTACATATACACATCACATAATGACTACATGCCAACTTCTTATTGGTTTCAATGTAATGATGTGTCACACATGTGCCATATCATTGTAGCCACTTAACTACCTCTAGTTAATGTTAGAAGTGATGATGTAAGTTGGTGTGACAGCACCAATATATAGTGTGACCACATAAACCAATAGTAAAACAAGCATATCTTAGTTCATTTATGGAATTTAGAAATCACTTTTGCTAACTAAATTTTAGCATTCTTTCCTATTTTGGTGATGCTCTTTTTCTAATTGCCTTCTTTATTTCCAATGTTTGTTTGTAGTCTTCTTCACTTTTTATGAGTTCCTTATACTTCTCTGGTTTCTTGTCAATAATATAACATTCTCTATTCTTAAAAAAAATGTTAGTTATGTAATTTTGTCTTGCTTTCTATGATTTTTTTTTCTGTATTTGTTCTGATGATGAATCACCTGATTGAATAAAACTTGATTTCCCAATCATTTAGCAAGAAAATTTTTTGAGTTGTAAGCTTGGCCATGTTCTTTAAGTGTATATTTCAAGAGCAAACTTAATTTATATTGTTTGCCTTGTTTGATGGAAATTGGTTTACTTATCTTTTGCCATTTGATGTTAGATGGAAAATTGCCCTTATAAAACTAGTAATGATCAAAATCAGTGTGCTAACACTAAAGGTAGGGCACAATGAGGTAAGACTTAGGTGATTATATTTTGTAACATGTAAAAAAGAACTTGGCGATAGTAATAGACAATGTGGTAGTTTAAAAAAAATTCCATGGAAGACAATAATGAATAAGTTAAAAAATGAGACTGACAAGATTTACATTGGTAGCCAAATGAAGAATAAGTGAGATGAATTTAAGGACTGGAAGAATTAGAGAACACTTAAGAGGCTTGAACAGGATTGAGATGGAACTCGTAGAAAGGCTCAATCGACACTTCAGATTTTTGATACGACAAAAGTATAAAGGTTTGGTTCTATAAAAAAAAGTCGTTACCTAGTTGTATATTTATTATTATCATGTATGTTCATATGATTCTATTTTCTTGTTGTTGCATAGGTGATGCCCAGCAGCATCTTCGTCGGGTGACATTATGACTTCAGGAGGGACTTCCTGAGAGGGAGAACGTCTGGTGTAAAGGTTTCCCAGAGGAGCGTGCCTGAAATGCTCAGAAAAGAGGGTTAGGAGGTCCCCAGAGTGTATTCCCAGGGAGGAGCCTCCGACGCCCAAGTCAGGGTCCTGAGAGGAGATAGAGGAGGAATACTAGGAGGTTAGATAGCCTTGCCTGTGTGTGTTTTTTCAGGGAGAGAGGGTCCGATCCCTTGCCAGGTCCTGTTTCCTGGAATTTATAGGAGTGCCCAGCCCGCTCAGATCACGACACGTGTTCGGCCGGATGTTTTTTGTACCTTCAGGCATATGGGACAAGTAGCCGTTTATAGGCTCTTTGAGTCTTGGACTGAGACAGGTTGTGACAAGACTTGAACGGCGTCGGCACGTCAGACCGCCGTTTGAGGCGACGTGTAGCGCCTGTGGGCGACATGTCAGAGGCTCCTTAAATGATCATGCCATACTCCCGAGGTCCTTCGAGCGAGACCGTCCTTTGGTACGGATGCCCTTCTTCGGGGTACGGATGCCCGTAGTTTGGGGATTTCCCGGATTCGGGGGTTCAGGGAGTGTCTTTCCTATTTTCAATAGCTGGTCTTTTATCCCCGAAGGCGATCCGTTCGGTCCCTCAAGGGAGCCGGCAACATCTCTGAAATTTCTGACATTCTGGCCGAAATCGTGAGTTCGAGGCGTTTGGCTTCGCTTCTTCCGAGGTCAGTGTTAGTGCCTCCTTCGGATGACGCCAGGTTTCTCGACCATGCTTTTGGCAGGAAGTGTGTGGTGAGAGAGACGATAGCCCTTCGGCTATCACAGGCCCCTCCTCCAGAAGCCGAAGTGGAAACTTCAGCTTGTCAGCTTTCGGAAAGAGTCCTTCGGGGACGTGGGCGTAATACCTGTGCCGAAGACGTAAGCTGTTCGCTCAAAGCCTGTCTTTTGGTGTCTTCGAGGTAACCTACTTCTCTCCTTTTGTAAGTCTGCGCAACGTCGTGTCTCGTAACCAGGCGTGTCAGTCTGGAGCGGCGTGCTCAGGGTTTAGGGGTGTCAGAAGGCGTGTCCCTCTTTCAGTGCGATGGCTGACACGTGGCAGTTTGTTACTGGCGGGGACTGCATCGGATACAGCAGGCGCGCCTTTTTACGCGCAATGAGCAGTTATGGCGACTGTTCGCCTTCGCGGAGAACTTATGACGCCGGTTCGCCTACCCCCCCTCGGCCTATATATATGCTACTCCGTCATAACCTCCTTTTGCTTCTGCTTTTGCTTCCTTCCTGCTTTCTGATTTTCTTCTGTTTTTTGCGGTGGTGCTGTTAATGGAGTTTTTTCCGGCCATTTTTTGCGACGGCGACTTCAAACCCAGATTTTGGCAAAAGATTCGGTGGGTTTTGATTTTCAGAATCCTTTGGTTTTAAAGCTTTCCCAAAGTCGGTTTTTTCATTCCCCGAAGTCGTTTTTTCATTCAAAAATGTCTTCGCTAACTGCTTCCCCTATCCCGGAAAGTTGGCGTCCCCTTCTCGGTCACACTTGCTGTACGACCTCAGAAAAATTAGAAAGATGGATCGCAAAATTCTTTCTTCCTTCTTACGTCACCACCAGACTTCCTGGACCTCAGGAGGTCAGTTTTATGAACCGCCAAAATGAGGTTACCGTTTTTCGTACCCAACTGAAGGCCGGACTTCGGTATCCTCCTTCGAGGGTGATTTGCAACTTTTGCCAATTTCATGGCATTGCCGTAAATCCATTTCCCCCGAACTCGTACTGCTACTTTAACGCCTTCCTTTGTATGTGCGGCGTTTTCAAAATAGAACCCCATTTCATTCTTTTTTTGCAGTACTATAAGTTCTATACGGTCCCGAAGAGTGGCTTTTACTTTATGCTACCTCGAGGATTGGGGAGCAAAAAGTATACGTTCACCTTCGCCACTAAGGACAGCTGGCGAATGTGGCAACAAAAGTTTTTCTTTCTTAAGATGGAGGAGGCCTGGTCATACGTTCCGACCAAGTGGGCTCGGGGAAAATTGGAGATGGATGTCGTAGACCCGAGGATGCTGCTGACTCCTGAGCTGGCAACCAGATTCGCGGACTTTGACAGACGGATCCGAGCAGTCTCCGACTGGGATTCCGAGGTCCCTTCACGCTCCCTCTACCCTTTCACCATCATGTGGAAACTGATGACCGAAGAGGTCCTTCGGGAACTAGGGGTAGTGAAGGAGCATAAGATGGACCTCGGGATGCCGGCTCCTGCCATCGCCGGGAAAGACTCCTAGCTGGTGAAACTCCTTCGGAAGGAGGTTACTTACGAGGCTTTTTGTGAGAGTAAGTTATCCAAAAAATTTTTGTTATGGAAACCACTTAGACTCACACTGATATTTTCCTTCTTTTTCAGAGATGGGCGGCGAATCCACTGCTTACTACAAGGCGCTCTTCCTCGGTCAAGCCGAGAAGGGCGAGCAGACAAAGAAGGCCGTCTCCCGAAGACGGAAAACGTCTGGGCCAGGGCCATCCTCGGCAAAACGGGCGAAGAAAGACGCGCCTCTTCCTCAGCTAGAAATTCCCGAGGAGGTGCGCGAAAAGCCTGACACGACTGCTGTCCCTCTGACCGAAGTCGCTGCTGACGCCCCTCCTCGGAGTCCCACTTCCTCGGCTGCTCTTCTGGACGCCCTGGTGAAGGTCCCTTCTGCCGAAGAGCGTCGCAAGAGCAAAGGCAAGGAGATTTCTGCCGAGGGGGTCCATGACTCCGACGACGACGTTGCCGAGGTGCCGCCAGGTTTGTTTTTTAGACAAGTCTGCAATGCCTTTATCTTTTGAACTTTAAGGATTACTTGTCTTGACAAACTTCTTTTCTTTGTCATGTAGAGGAGGTACCATCCTTGTGTTAGTATTGTGCCAAAAAAGCCAATCATGAGATGATTGTATTTTTGCACATTGAGTCATGATATTTTATTGAGGCATTAATCCAGCAATTATGTTTGTTGTTTTGTTTCTGCGTAACGTAATAAGCATAATTGTAACCCTAGAATAATGATATTCTTAAACGTCCCTAGTCTAGTATTATTGTGGAGCGGGTTGCAATAATACATAATGACTAGCATATGTGGAGACTAATATGAGATATCTAGTCTACATATGGGTACAAGTTGGAGAACTTGTGTACTGGACCGACCCACCATGAGAACACTTCATGGATCGTTATATGAGTGTCATAAGTGATTCTCATAGTGATCATGGTATATGTAGTCCTTCGACCTAAGATCATCAAGGTTCCCTACATGTGAGTCACATACTTTGATACTTTCCTTTGTTGCTCGTAACTGAGTGAACTTGAAGGAGGTCATTGGGTATGTCACATATCATGCGGAGGGATTTGTATGATCAAGATGGGATTTGTCCCTCCTATGTAACGGGAGTGATATCTTCGGGCCCCTTGATAGAGTGAGACTTAGAAAATGCATGGCCATGCTCGGATGAGTTGATATACGATATCAATGTCATCAGTTTAAGTTGGTCTACTCGGTAATCAAGAAACCAAAGATTGGGCTATACGAGAGTGACACATTCCATGTCTCGTGCTTAGTCTTGATATCTTGGACAAAGGGACAATGGCATATATCGGTGATGATCATAAAGGTTTAGTCGATTCACCGACAATCTTGTCACTTGGGTAGCAATGATGTGTTGCTAGACACCGCTCATTGCTTATGATCATAAATGTGATTTATGATCATTGCCAACATGGCAAGAGCCTATTGGGTCGCACACATAGAGCTATTTGGATCATTAGAGTGCATGGGCTAATTATTTGGGTTATGGTTTCACTTTAATTTCGTATTAATAATGGGCCCAAGAGTTGAGCCATTATTAAGCCCGAAATTAAATCCTAATTGGATTAGGGCTTTGAAACCCATTAGGCCTGGAAGTTGAGTCTCACTATAAATACAACTTTTAAGTGAGAAATTCGCAGGTCTCCTTGCCCTAGCCTCCAAAAAGGACAGCCACACTCTTCTCTTGCAATTCCTTGGAGGACGCAAGCTAGCACTGTGAGCGCAAGAGAAACACATCTACCGGGACGTGGTGGAAGCGTGGTGATCCCGAGAGGCTCGTATGGATAGCATAGAGAGCCTGAACATGTCAACTGTTCAGGTTTTGTGATTCGACTCTACAGTTGAGTGAGAGATCTCAACCGAAAATTAGGTATGAAAATTTTTGAACACCCGGTTTACCCCGTTTCACTTGGATCCTGGAGGGTTTCGGTTAAATTCCACTGCACTGTTTGGCTCCCGAAACCCAACAGTGGTATCAGAGCTACTGGTGAAACCCTAAATCGGGATTGATGTTGAATCGCATGATGTTATGTGTTCGGTTGCTTTTCGGCCATGATTAATTAGATTGATTCATGATGCATGAAACCGGAACTCGTAATGAACATATGAGATATATGAAGAAACGACACTAATTGGTTAATGAGATTAATCCGAAATTGAATGGTATGAGATACCTATATGGATTAGGATTCTTGCAATAGTTGCAAAAACCCTAGCTTTGTTCGGATTCAGCCTGTTCAGGCACCGAAAGTAAGGTATTTTTGGTGGCTCGAATGGAGGAGTCTCGGGTGCCTACTTGCTCGAAATAGAAGATTTCGGGCTAAGCAATTGTAAGACAATTTTTTGCGCCGGGGGGCGCTGCCCCCCACGCCCCCCGCAAGGGCGGCTCCCCTTGACCTCGTCCGCTGACCGGTCAGCGGAACCACCGCCCACTGACCGGCCAGCGGGACCGCCGTATGCGAAGCGCCACATAAATAAAAACTGGTTAATCAACACACGAAAATTGGCATGCATCTTTGTTGAATGAGATTTGACATGATATGCTGATTGGTGTTTGAAGCATGGTGCATGGTTATAGCCCTTGATTGGTTGTACTTGTAAATATGGCCTGCGAGTCGTGCCTTTTCTTATCACTCTCATTGTACATTCTCTTCTCACCTTACTCCCCTCGAATGTAACTCGAGGTTTCTATTATTGATGTAATGGTGCATTATGGGATCATCCAAGGTGGTATGTCCAAGGATCATCCAAGGTGGTATGTCCAAGGAGGTGACAACAAAAGGGCAACCAAGAAAGGAAGAGAAGGAGCTTGTGAAGACTCTTTTCTTTTCTTAGGCTTTTATGATATTCTCATTGGCTTGAGAATATCGCATAGTTTGGGCTATAACCATGTCACGTTTACTTTCTTGTAAGCATGAGATGCATGTTTTATATTTGTATGTGATGCATGTATAAGACAACCGGAGATAACAAATTGGTGAGATCAAAAGAAAAATCCCTCAAACAAATATTAAGTCATTAAATGTGATGCCTTCCAAATGTTGGCACTCGTCAAGACTTTGATCAACATTAGGTGGGTTTGCCAAAGCAAAGCACCTATGTTCATCTTGGTAAGGCGCGATGGGATAATAGTGATATCCAAATTGCTAACTTTGGGTCCGACTTAACTAAGTCATCCTAATAGGATTAGGGACTTAGAGGCATAGAGTTGGGCTTAAGCTCATGAGATGAGCTTGGACAAGTGTTGTTCACCCAACTATCCAAGAGTTGCATAAGATGCAATTGGCAAGGAGTTGCCTACCTAAATAGCTGTAACTTGAGAGAAAAGCCAAAGCTGACTCAGGTTGTGGTCAAATATGGATCTTGGCCCACTAGAATACCTTAGCGCCGAGGTGTTCCGAAATAATATCGAGGGTTATTATTTTGAGGAAAATAGTGGGAGTATCGTTTAATAAAAGTCCTTATTAAATGAATTAAAATACATGACTCTTACACTGCATATTTACTGTTGTAGATAACCATGGCACAAAACACATCGACACTTTCGTTGCGATCGATCCTTGAGAAGGAAAAACTGAATGGGACCAACTTTCTCAAATGGTACCGAAACTTGAGGATAGTCCTCAAGCAAGAGAGAAAGGCTTATGTCCTAGAGCAGCCCATTCCGAATGAGCCTGCTGCCACTGCTCCAAGAGCTGAAAGGGATGCTCACAAGAGGCATTCTGATGATGCTTTGGATGTTGCATGCCTCATGCTTATTACCATGGAATCTGAGCTTCAGAAGCAACATGAGAACATGGGGGCGTTCGATATGATCGAACATCTCAAAATGCTTTTCCAAGAGCAAGCTAGGCATGAGAGGTTTGAGACCTCTAAGGCATTGTTTCAGTGCAAGATGTCTGAGGGAAGTCCCGTGGGTCCTCATGTACTCAAGATGATTGGGTACATTGAGAATCTTGAGAATTTGGGATTTGCTCTTCAGAAAGAGTTGGCTATTGATGTAGTCTTGCAATCGTTGCCTGAAAGCTACAGTCAGTTCGTCATGAACTATAACATGAATGACCTTGACAAGTCCCTCCCTGAATTACTCAACATGTTGAGAACTGCTGAGCAAAACCTTAAGAAGGCTAAGCCCATTTTGATGGTTCAAAAGGGCAAGGGAAAGGGAAAAGCCAACAAGAAGAAGGATAAAGCTAATGGAAAGTCCAATGCTAATTCTTCTTCAGCTGCACTGAAACCAAAGGGTGGTGTGGCAAAGGAAGGGGAGTGCTTCCATTGTAAGCAACCTGGACACTGGAAGCGCAATTGCAAGCTCTATCTTGAAGAACTTGCTAAGGAAAAGGGAAGTAAGACTTCCACTTCAGGTATTTTTGTTATAGAGGCTAACTTTTCTACTTCCTCATCTTGGGTATTGGATACTGGATGTGGATCTCACATTTGTGCAAATGTGCAGGATCTAAGTAGAAGTAGAAGATTGGCCCGAGGTGAAGTGGACCTACGTGTTGGAAATGGAGCAAGGGTTGCTGCCTTAGCCGTAGGGACTTATGTTCTCACTTTACCTAGTGGATTAGTTTTAGAATTAGACAACTGCTACTTTGTGCCTACTATTAGTAGAAATTTGATTTCTGTTTCTTGTTTGGACAAGAAAGGTTTTTCATTTATAATAAAGGACAAATGTTGTTCTATTTATTTGAATGAAATCTTTTATGGTAGTGCTCAACTTAGCAATGGGTTGTATGTTCTAGACCTCGAAGATCCAATCTATAATGTGAATACCAAGAAGGTCAGATTAAATGATTCAAACCCGACCTATCTCTGGCACTGTCGCTTGGGCCATATAAATGAGACCCGCATATCCAAGCTCCATAAGGATGGACTCTTGGACTCATTTGATTTTGAATCATATGAGACATGTGAGTCATGTTTGTTGGGCAAGATGACCAAAGCCCCATTCACAGGGCAAAGTGAAAGGGCTAATGACTTACTAGGACTCATACATAGTGATGTATGTGGCCCTATGTCTACACAAGCTAGAGGAGGTTTCCAATACTTCATTACTTTCACTGATGACTCTAGCAGATATGGCTATGTCTATCTTATGAGACACAAGTCAGAATCCTTTGAAAAGTTCAAAGAATTCAAGAATGAAGTAGAGAATCAACTCGGGAAGAGTATCAAAGTGCTTCGATCAGATCGAGGTGGAGAGTACTTGGATCGAGAATTCCTTGACTATCTGAAGGAGTGTGGTATAGTATCACAACTCACTCCACCAGGTACACCTCAATGGAATGGTGTATCTGAAAGGAGAAATCGAACTCTGTTAGACATGGTTCGCTCTATGATGAGTCAAGCTGACCTTCCAAACTCCTTTTGGGGACATGCTCTAGAGACAGCCGCTTTTACACTAAACCGAGTTCCATCTAAATCGGTTCAAAAGACACCATATGAGATATGGAGTGGGAGGCGTCCCAATTTGTCTTTTATGAAGATTTGGGGCTGTGACGCTTATGTGAAACGTCAATCCTCTGACAAACTAGGGCCCAAATCTCAAAAATGCCTTTTTGTTGGGTATCCCAAAGAAACAAAGGGTTACTATTTCTACAATCCTTCTGAGCAAAAAGTGTTTGTTGCTCGAACTGGTGTCTTTTTAGAGAAAGAGTTTATCTCTAAAGAAACTAGTGGGAGGAAAGTAGAACTTGAAGAAATTCAAGAACAACAAGGAGACATCGAACCTGAAATGGAACCTGAACAGACACCACAAGATGTTGTGGTTCAAGAGTCTGTTCCTGTAGCACAGAGCCCACGTAGGTCTGGTAGGATTCGGCGTGAGCCCGAGAGATATGGATTTCTTGTGACTCACACTGGTGATGTGATGCTCATGGATCAGGATGAGCCCACAACCTACCAACAAGCTATGTCGGGGCCTGACTCTGAGAAGTGGCTAGTGGCCATGAAATCCGAGATGGAATCCATGTATGAAAACCAAGTATGGACTTTGGTTGACCCACCTGAAGGGGTAAAACCCATAGGGTGCAAATGGGTTTTCAAGAAGAAAACTGACATGGATGGTAATGTGATTACCTTTAAGGGACGATTGGTTGCAAAAGGTTTCAAGCAAATTCATGGTATTGACTATGATGAAACTTTTTCACCAGTTGCTATGCTTAAATCCATCCGAATTTTGTTTGCTATTGCTGCACACTATGATTATGAGATATGGCAAATGGATGTCAAAACTGCATTCCTAAATGGAAAGCTACTTGAGGATGTGTACATGACACAACCTGAGGGTTTTGTCACTCCTGAGAATGCCAATAAAGTGTGCAAGTTGCAAAGGTCCATTTATGGACTGAAGCAAGCTTCTCGAAGTTGGAATCTTCATTTTGATGATGCAATCAAAGAGTTTGGTTTTATCAAAAATGAAGATGAACCTTGTGTCTACAAGAAGGTTAGTGGGAGCGCTATTGTCTTCTTGGTGTTGTATGTAGATGACATACTACTCATCGGGAATGACATTCCTGAGCTACAGTCTGTGAAGACTTGGCTAGGGAAATGTTTCTCTATGAAGGACTTGGGTGAAGCAGCCTATGTGTTAGGCATCAGGATCTATAGAGATAGATCTAGAAAGCTTCTTGGCCTAAGTCAAAGTACATATATTGACAAGGTGCTAAAGAGGTTTAGCATGCAAGATTCCAAGAAAGGATTCTTGCCCATGTCACATGGTATCACTCTTTCTAGATCTCAGTGTCCGAGTACACCCGAGGAGAGAGAGCGCATGAGTAAGATTCCATATGCCTCAGCAATTGGATCTATCATGTATGCCATGATATGTACTCGTCCCGATGTCTCATATGCTTTGAGCATGACGAGTAGGTACCAATCGAACCCCGGTGAGAGTCACTGGACAGCTGTTAAGAACATCCTTAAGTACTTACGAAGGACTAAGGATGCATTCTTGGTCTTTGGAGGTGAAGATGAGCTCGTTGTAAGGGGTTACACCGATGCAAGCTTCCAATCCGATAAGGATGATTTTAGATCGCAATCTGGTTATGTGTTTTGTATTGGTGGTGGTGCTGTGAGCTGGAAGAGTTCAAAGCAAGAGACAGTAGCTGACTCTACAACAGAATCTGAGTACATTGCCGCCTCTGATGCTGCGAAGGAGGCAGTTTGGATCAAGAAGTTCATCACTGAACTTGGAGTGGTTCCAAGCATTACCGACCCGATAGAGCTCTATTGTGACAACAATGGAGCAATCGCACAGGCTAAGGAACCTCGATCTCACCAGCGATCCAAACACATACTCCGACGCTATCATCTCATCAGGGAGATCATCGAGAGGGGTGATGTAAGGATATGCAGGACTTCGACAGATAGCAAATTCCTGATCTGCTGACAAAGCCCCTTACGCAGCAAAAGCATGATAGCCATTTACGCATCAGTATTAGATACATAGTGATGATTGGCTGCAGTTCAAATGGACAGATACATGGATCATGAGATGATTGTGCAAGTGGGAAATTGTTAGTGTTGTGCCCAAAAGCCAATCATGAGATGATTGTATTTTTGCACATTGAGTCATGATATTTTATTAAGGCATTAATCCAGCAATTATGTTTGTTGTTTTGTTTCTGCGTAACGTAATAAACATAATTGTAACCCTAGAATAATGATATTCTTAAACGTCCCTAGTCTAGTATTATTGTGGAGCGGGTTGCAATAATACATAACGACTAGCATATGTGGAGACTAATATGAGATATGTAGTCTACATATGGGTACAAGTTGGAGAACTTGTGTACTGGACCGACCCACCATGAGAACACTACATGGATCGTTATATGAGTGTCATAAGTGATTCTCATAGTGATCATGGTATATGTAGTCCTTCGACCTAAGATCATCAAGGTTCCCTACATGTGAGTCACATACTTTGATACTTTCCTTTGTTGCTCGTAACTGAGTGAACTTGAAGGAGGTCATTGGGTATGTCACATATCATGCGGAGGGATTTGTATGATCAAGATGGGATTTGTCCCTCCTATGTAACGGGAGTGATATCTTCGGGCCCCTTGATAGAGTGAGACTTAGAAAATGCATGGCCATGCTCGGATGAGTTGATATATGATATCAATGTCATCAGTTTAAGTTGGTCTACTCGGTAATCAAGAAACCAAAGATTGGGCTATACGAGAGTGACACATTCCATGTCTCGTGCTTAGTCTTGATATCTTGGACAAAGGGACAATGGCATATATCGGTGATGATCATAAAGGTTTAGTCGAATCATCGACAATCTTGTCACTTGGGTAGCAATGATGTGTTGCTAGACACCGCTCATTGCTTATGATCATAAATGTGATTTATGATCATTGCCAACGTGGCAAGAGCCTATTGGGTCGCACACATAGAGCTATTTGGATCATTAGAGTGCATGGGCTAATTATTTGGGTTATGGTTTCACAATAATTTCGTATTAATAATGGGCCCAAGAGTTGAGCCATTATTAAGCCCGAAATTAAAGCCTAATTGGATTAGGGCTTTGAAACCCATTAGGCCTGGAAGTTGAGTCTCACTATAAATACAACTTTTAAGTGAGAAATTCGCAGGTCTCCTTGCCCTAGCCTCCAAAAAAGGACAGTCGCACTCTTCTCTTGCAATTCCTTGGAGGACGCAAGCTAGCACTGCGTGCGCAAGAGAAACGCATCTGCCGGGACGTGGTGGAAGCGTGGTGATCCCGAGAGGCTCGTGTGGATACCATAGAGAGCCTGAACACGTCAACTGTTCAGGTTTTGTGATTCGACTCTACAGTTGAGTGAGAGATCTCAACCGAAAATTAGGTATGAAATTTTCGAACACCCGGTTTACCCCGTTTCACTTCGATCCTGGAGGGTTTCGGTTAAATTCCGCTGCGCTGTTTGGCTCCCGAAACCCAACACCTTGGGATGGATGGTTGAGCACGCCCGGAAACGGGCCCTTCGGGATTCTCATATGCCGAAGGGGAAAATCCCGAGGGAGTCTTTCTGGTCATTTACGGTGGACATGAACTTGTACTCCGGTGACTGCCAGCAAATGGCCAACCAAATTTCGAAGGGGATCCTCACTGAGGCCTCCTTCAAGGCCATTTCTGAGGCATGCCTGGACGATGAGTCCCTTGTTGCAAGGGTTTCCAAGCACGCTGCCCAGGTATACATTACGCCTTTGTTTTTTCCTTTTGATTTTTTCTAAGTACTTGGCTCATTTTTCGCTTTTCTGACTTTGTTCTTACTTCTTTGCAGCTGTTGGGGTACACCGGCCTCCTCAGAGTTCGGGCAGCGAAGCAAGCGGCCTTCCGAGTCTCGGCCTTAGATTGCATGGAAAAATCTAAGGCCATGTGCTCTGACTTGGTTGCCAAGAACAGGGAGATGGCTCTGGCTACGAAGAAGGAGGTTGCTGCCGTTCGGGAGGAGTTTTTGAAGGAAAAAGAAGAACTTTTGAAGGACTCCTCCCAGAAGATTTCTGACCTCGGCTCCAAGGTGGCGGAGCTGACTTCGGCAAACGAAGCCTATCAAAAGGAGAAGTCAGAGTCGGAGGCTCTCCTGGCGAAGGCGCTTGCTGAGAAGGCCGAGCTCCAGGCCAAGGTCGAGTCTTTGAAGAAGGAGCCAAAGAAGAAGAAGACGAAGGCACTGAAGAAGGAGATCGCAGATCTGGAGAAGGAACTTGACGCCTTAGGGGTCGAGAAGGATAAAGCCGACGAAATGACAAAGGTCGGTTTTCAAGACGGCTTTTGTCTCGCTCGGCATCAAGTCCTTCAGAGGTTCCCAGATCTGGACCTCTCTTTTTTGGAGGCCCTAAACATCCCCGAGGGGCCTCGGTGGTCTTGGTCCAAGATCGAGCACCTCAAACTGCCCTTCCCTCTTCCGGCGTCGAAGGCGGTGGACAAGGACGCAGGAGCTGGCGGTTCCCGGGATCCCGAGATTCCTTAAGTTGTTTTAGGGTCTTTTGCCTTCTTTTTCTCCTTTTTTGTACTTCTTCTTTTGGAGAGCCTCCTTCTTTGTAAGCAGATCCTTTGTTAATAAAGACTCTTTCTTTCTTTTGAAAAAATTTGGCTAAGTCTTTTGCAAGTTTTTTCCATTGTCCCGAACACGTTCGCTCAAGAGACTTCGGAAAATCATACCTACGTCGATCACCCTCGCGAAATTCTAACTTGTAAAATTCATGTTTAAGAATTTAGGCTAAGTCTTTTGTACTTAGAAATTTTTTCTAACTTGTACAATACAACTTTTCCACCAAAATCCTAAGCATAGAATTTTTTCAAGGCATCCGAATGCCATGTATTTTTTAATTCTATGCCTTCGGCGTCGCCTAGCTTGTAAACTCCTTTTCGTACTTCGGCCAGTACCAGATAAGGACCTTCCCAATTTGCGCGAAGTACCCCGTGGGATGGCCTCCGGGGTCCAAATTCAGCCTTTCAGAGAACGAGGTCTCCTTCCTTTATTCCCTTTGGCCTGGCTCGCAAATTTATAGCCGCAGCCACTCTTTGCTGAAAAGCTTTTCTTCTCAGCTCGGCTATTTCTCTGTGTTCGCCGACGAGGTCAAGCTTGGTTCTCAGGCCGAGGTCATTTCCCCTTTCATCAAACACTTGCACTCGCACCGATGGTTGTACTACCTCGATTGGGATGATAGCCTCTGTACCGAAAACAAGTGAAAAAGGTGTCTCCCCTGTGGCTCTTCGGGGTGTTGTTCGGTAGCTCCATAACACACTTGGGAGCTCTCCTGGCCATTTCCCTTTTGCTTCCCCCAGCCTCTTTTTCAGACCATCTTTTATGGTCCTGTTAGATACTTCTACTTGCCCATTGCTTTGGGGGTGAGCTACTGGGGCGAAGTGCATCTTTATTCCGAGGTTGTTGATAAATTCTTGGAATCCTTTGTCTATAAACTGGGACCCATTGTCGGCTACTAGTACCTTCGGTATGCCAAATCTGCATACAATGTTCTTCCATACGAACTTCTGCACATCTTTTGCCGAGATAGTCACCAACGGTTCTGCCTCGACCCATTTAGAGAAATAGTCTACTGCGACTACGCAGAACTTTACGCCTCCAGGCGCTGTCGGGAGTGGCCCAATGAGGTCTATGCCCCAAACTGCGAAGGGCCAGGGGTAGTCAGCCGAAGTTACCAATTCCGAGGGTGTTCTTTGGATATTCGAGTGTCTTTGGCAATTACCACACTTCTGGACGAACTGCCTAGCGTCCTTTCTTAGGGTAGGCCAAAAGTATCCTTGGCGAAGGATCACTGCTGCTAGAGCGTCAGTTCCAATGTGCGAACCACAAGCGCCTTCGTGAACTTCTTCGAGGATCATTTCAGTATCCTCTTCACCAACACACCTCTGCAGTGGATTTGCATATCCCTGTCGATATAACTCTTCTCCAATCAGGAAGAAATGACCGGAGCGTCTTCGCACTTTTGCTGCTTCGCTAGGGTCTTCGGGGAGCACACTGGTTGCGAGATATCTTTTTATCGGATATTTCCAGCCTTTTCCCGAAGTTACTATACTCAGCACTGCGATGCTCAGGTGGTTTAGCACCTTGGTGCATGTTTTCGATTTTTGCCAAGCAATCTGCCTCGGCATTATCCCGACGAGGCACATTTTCGATTCGTACGGCGTCGAACTCTCGGATAAGCTTTGTTACTAGTTCATGGTATTTTGCCAAGGTTGGGTCCTTTGCCCCATAGTCCCCTGCTGTTTGCCGAACTACCAGCTGGGAATCGCTGTGGGCTTTCAAGTTTCTTACACCAATTTTTCTGGCTAGTCGTAACCCTGCTATTAGAGCTTCGTACTCAGCCATATTGTTGGTGACGTTAAAGCTGAACTTGATGGCCTTCATTACTTCTAGACCTTCGAGACCTCTGATAATTACCCCAGCTCCCTGGTGTTCGGACCCTGAGGCTCCGTCTATATACAAAGTCCATTCTGGCTTACCTTCGCCAGGATCCGAATGGCTATCCTCGGTGATGGGTACTTCGGCAATGAAGTCTGCCAGGGCTTGAGCTTTTATGGCTTTCCGAGGTTCATAGGTAATGTCGTGTTTGCCAAGCTCTATGCACCATTTGGAAAGCCTTCCCGAGTGATCAACTTTCTTCATGACGTCCCGTAGAGGTAGACTACTTCGGACAATGATAGGGTGAGCCTGGAAATATGGTCCTAGCCTTCTTCCTGCCAGTACCAAGGCATATATAGCTTTTTGTAGCAATGGATACCTGACTTCGGCACCGTGCAGGGACTTGCTTACATAATAAACCGGCCATTGCTTCGGCCCTTCCTCTTTCACAAGGACCGAGCTCACTGCTTTTTCTGTGACGGCGAGGTATAATACGAGGGGCTCTCCCTCGCGAGGTTGTCGCAGAGTGGGCAGACGGGTTAAGTAGATTTTGAGTTCTTCCCAGGCCTTTTGGCAATCCTCATTCCAAGGATGATCATCACTTCCGAGGTTGCCCTCCTTTTTTGCCGCCTTAGTGAGGACCTTAAAGAATGCTCGACACCGGTCTCCATACCTGGAAATAAACCTGCTAAGAGAGGTTATCCTTCCGGCGAGTCTCTGCACGTCTTTTATTGTGACCGGAGTTCGGAACTCGAGCAAAGCCTTAATTTTTTCTGGGTTAGCATCAATGCCTCTTTCTGATACCATGTATCCAAGAAACTTTCCCGAGGTTACTCCGAAGATGCACTTTTCGGGGTTAAGGCGGATCCCGAAGACTCTGAGCTGGTGGAAAGTTTCCTTTAGATCTGCGACGTGGTCGTTAGGCAGTTTGCTCTTGACTATCATGTCATCGACATAAACTTCCATGTTCCTCCCCATTTGGTCATTAAAGACCTTGCTCATCAACCTCTGGTACGTAGCTCCTGCATTTTTGAGCCCGAAAGGCATTCTGATGTAACAATACGTCCCACCTTCGGTGATGAAGGCGGTCTTCTCCTCGTCTTCAGGGTCCATCCTTATTTGATGATACCCACTGAAGGCGTCTAGGAAACTTAGGAGCCCGTATTCGGCAGTTGAGTCTACCAATTGGTCTATTGGTGGGAGAGGGTATGAATCTTTTGGGCAAGCATCGTTCAAGTTTCTGAAGTCGATGCACAATCGGAGCTTACTGCTCCCTTCTTTTGTGGCAATAACCACATTGCTTAACCATTCGGGGTACTTGACCTCCCTGATTACACCAGCGTCCAATAAGCGCTGGACTTCGATTTTGACAAAGTTATTTTTATGGACTGAGATGCCCCGTTTCTTTTGCCGGACAGGTTTTGCTTCCGGACTTACTTTAAGGCTATGCTGTATTACGCGAGGGTCTACCCCCGGCATATCTTTCGGCGAGTAGGCAAACAAGTCTTTATTCATCAGTAGAAAGGATACAAGTTTTTTCTTGTCACCTTCGGCCAAGTTTTTTCCTATTCGGGTACTTCGGCCTGGGACGAGTTCTACTTCCTCCATTTCTACCTTCGCGGAATCTTCTGCCCCGCCCTTTTTCGGTTTTCCACCTGGCAAAGCCTCTGCCTCTACAGTTTGTGCGAAGTTGTTTGCTGGAGCTTTTCGTGCCTTGACGAACACTTTCCTTACTTCGCCCTGATCAATGAAAATTTCTGCGTCTCCATCCTTGGTGGCGAAAGTGACAGTTAAGTATCTTACATCAGGGCGAATGTGCAGATTTCCCTGTGTTTGTCTTCCAAGGATGGCGTTGTATGACGAAGGAACATCCATGACAATAAACCTTGTCATTGTGGAGGCGAATAATTCAGCTGTCCCGTCTACCGAAGTCCCTTTCACCATTAGGGGAAGATCAATCCATCCGAGGACGGGCAGTTCGGATGGTCCTACCCCGAAAGTAGGCGAAGTGACGGGCTTGAGATCGCTGTTGGATATGCCCAAGTTCGGTAGCAAATGTGAAAAGAGGACGTCAGCGTTTGATCCGTCGTCAAGCAACACTCTCTTGACGTCCCAGTTTCCTATCCTCACCATGACCAGAAGCGGATCGTCATGGGGAAAGATGACAGTGGTACCATCCTTGCGGGCCAGCTTCTTCGTCGGACTCTGATATTCCATTACTGATATTTCTCTGGCCTTCCTCTTTCTTTCCGAGGATGGAAGTCCTGTCGTAATTGTTTGTATTATTCCCGCCGGAGGTGGAGGACGCCTCTTCGGACTTCGGTTCCTCCGTCTGTCGGAATCGTAGTCCTCGTCGTCCGGCTTTCCTTCTTCCTCCTTCCTCCCTTTCGGGGAAGGCATTCGCAGATATCGCCGAAGTTGGCCTTGTTTTATCAGCGACTCTATGTACTTTTTCAATTGGAAGCAGTCTTCGGTGTCGTGGCCGTGGTCGCGGTGAAATTGGCAGAACTTCTTCATGTTCTTTTTGTTATCAGCGGTCATGGCCCTTGGCCGCTGAACCTGGGTCCCCTGTCTCTCCATCGTCATGAGGATGTTGGTCCTTGTGGTGTTCAGGGGTGTAAAGGTTGGAGGTTTCCTTCCTCTGTTTCTCCGAGGTCGTCCTGCCTGGTCGGTTGGATACCGTATTTGCTGGCTGGACCCTTCGGCGCGGGTGTGATCGGACTTCGGTCCACCCATCCTCAGTTCTTCGGCTGTCATGTGCTGCTCGGCCCTTCGGTAGAATTCGCCAATCGTGTCCGGAGGGTCCTTGGAGAATTCGTAGAATAGTTGTGAGTCCCTCCGAAGGCCCCGTGTCATAGCGAGGATGCGTATTTCGGGGCAAAAGTCTGGGACACTTAAGGCTTCTCTGTTAAACCTTTCGACATAGTCACGGATGGTCTCTCCGTTCTTCTGCGCTATGTCGAACATCTGGACAGGCATCTTCGCCGTTGGCCGACTTCCAATGAATTGCTGTGTAAAGGCCGTAGATAACTCCTGGAATTCCCTGATGGTTCCTGGAGCCAACGAATTGTACCACGCTGTTGCTGGTCCTGTGAGGGTCACCTCAAAGCATTTGCACAAGGTAGCATCATCAGCACCGTGCATCATCATGCTGCGTTTGTACTTGGTTAGATGAGCCTGTGGATCAGTTCGGCCATCATAAGTTTCCAGCCGAGGGACCCGGAAGTCACCTGGCATGGCTGCCTCAACCACTGCTCGGGTGAACGGCGACTCATCCCCACAGAAAGTTTCAGACAGCCTAGCCCAGACTGGCTTGCGAGCTACCTGTTTTTCTACTCTCTCCAACCTTGCCAATATCTTCTCCATAAGGAGTGTAGCACTAGGCTCTTCCTCCTGGTGCTTGTAGGCTTCTGGGAAGGGAGACTGGCGGCGCCTCTTCGGGGAGTGACTTCGGCGCCGAGGAGATGGGGACTTCGCCTCAGGTGATGAGCTCCTTTGGCATGGAATTTTAGGTCGCTTGGACCCCGTTTGTCCCGTAGGTCGGGCCCCGAGTGGCATGTTTTCCGTCGAGGACTCCTCTCGTGGATCCCCGCTTCCTGAACTGCGATAGGTTGGTTTAGGGTTTTTTTCCCGAGGACGTGCTGGCGAGGGAGGCCTTTGGACCTAAGTTGGTTGTGGCCACCTTCGGTCTATTTGCTGTGTCATTTCAGCCACAACAGAGCACTGAAAGTCGTGCAAAAAACTCATAGTTATGACTAGTGGACGCTCTTCCTCAGGCGAGGAAGTCCCTGGAAGGGTTTGCTCGGTAGCCAGTTGAGCCTCAGGTGCGGACGAGGACTTAGGAAGTCCCTTGTCCTTTGAACGCCGAGTTTCAACGACGGCGACCTGAGAGTGAGTTCCCACAGACGGCGCCAAATGATGCCCAGCAGCATCTTCGTCGGGTGACATTATGACTTCGGGAGGGACTTCCTGAGAGGGAGAACGTCTGGTGCAAAGGTTTCCCAGAGGAGCGTGCCTGAAATGCTCAGAAAAGAGGGTTAGGAGGTCCCCGGAGTGTTTTTCCGGGGAGGAGCCTCCGACGCCCAAGTCAGGGTCCTGAGAGGAGATAGAGGAGGAACACTAGGAGGTTAGATGGCCTTGCCTGTGTGTGTTTTTTCAGGGAGAGAGGGTCCGATCCCTTGCCAGGTCCTGTTTCCTGGTATTTATAGGAGTGCCCAGCCCGTTCAGATTATGACACGTGTTCGGCCGGATGTTTTCTGTACCTTCGGGCATAGGGGACAAGTAGCCGTTTATAGGCTCTTTGAGTCTTGGACTGAGACAGGTTGTGACAAGACTTGAACGGCGTCGGCGCGTCAGACCGCCGTTTGAGGCGGCGTGTAGCGCCTGTGGGCGACATGTCAGAGGCTCCTTAAATGCTCATGCCGTACTCCCGAGGTCCTTCGGGCGAGACCGTCCTTTGGTACGGATGCCCTTCTTCGGGAATCATGCCCGTAGTTCGGGGATTTCCTGGATTTGGGGGTTCCGCCTTCGGCGAAAGTCTTTCCTGTTTGCAATAGCTAGTCTTTTATCCCCGAAGGCGATCTGTTCGGTCCCTCGAGGGAGCCGGCAACATCTCTGAAATTTTTGACGTTCTGGCCGAAATCGTGAGTTCGAGGCGTTTGGCTTCACTTCTTCCGAGGTC
This sequence comes from Aquilaria sinensis, assembly GCA_005392925.1. NCBI lineage: Eukaryota > Viridiplantae > Streptophyta > Magnoliopsida > Malvales > Thymelaeaceae > Aquilaria > Aquilaria sinensis. Next base: position 79,757 of record SMDT01001379.1, read on the forward strand.
AGTGTTAGTGCCTCCTTCGGATAACGCCAGGTTTCCCGACCACGCTTTTGGCAGGAAGTGTGTGGTGAGAGAGGTGATAGCCCTTCGGCTATCAATAGGCTAACCCAGTGATAGCTAAGTTTAGAACAAAAGGCTTAGATCTCGAGCTAGAAGAGAAGTAAACTATCTCCTACTATCATCAAGGTTTTAACCTTCATGGAGGTTGATGTGCCAAAATTTAGTTTATTTTATTGATTTGCTACAAAGCTCTTACTGCATAAAGAGAAGCATGAGATATTCTGCAATGTTGTGGTACTTGAAAGTTGAAGAAGTTCAGGCAAAAACAAATGAAGCATACACCTTTAGTAGTGGTTTGGAAGTAATTAGTTAAAGTTTCTTTTCACTATGTGGTTGCGAGTTCTATAGTTCCACTTCGTGAATAGCTTATATAGTCTTCTTGGATGGCTTTCCTTATTCAGATTCAGTGTTATGTAGATTGATTTTCCTAAAACAAACGTAGCAAATGACAATCTTATTTTTTTTTAATGACATATCTATTACCTTTGCTACTCCGTAGTGTATTTTCGTCCTAGTACCATTTGTCCTTTTTCTCCAAGGTCTGGCTAGCATTTGCTGCTAAACTGGATGCTATGAAGATGCTTATGTGGAAGCTCAAGGTTAAGTTGACGACAAAGCTACCTTTCACTTATACAATTTGTGTTTAATATATGCAGGGACTATTTACAGTGATTTAGATGGAGTGATTGTGAACAAGAAGTACTTGGAATACTAGCAAAGGACATACATCTGACTAATTTAGTAGGTGTGACTTTTGAGGATATTAATGGTTATTAGGGCGTGCTAGTAGAGCTTTTCTACTTGATTCCTTGCTTGCATTTACCAATTGAAATTGCTTGAACAATGAGTTGAATGTTTAGTCATACTTGCTGAGTTTTGTCAGAATTTGTGCATTAACACTGTTTGACTTGCCTATTATCTTTCTGTTTTAGCTTATAATTTGTTATTTGTGCATGGTTAACATGTTTAGTGTAAGAAACTTGTTGAATATGTCTACGCAACTGTTCCATAAACCTATGGAAACTTGTCTTTAGCAAGCCTACAGCAGCCCAAAGAAACGGAAAAACCAGCAATCGGGTGCTTCGCGAAGTGCCCTAGGAGGGTCATTTAGCGATTTATGTTCAATATAACTAGACTAACCTTTCCAGCTAGTCCAAATTACCCGAATAGACATGTCTATCTAGTTTATATGGCCATTTCCATGATGAAGCAAAAGGCCAACTGATCAGTCAAACCTTAACTTGATTCTAGCTGAACCAATTTGCTTTCCTGTTGAACTAGCCCAAATTACTCAAGGTACTTACAAACTTTTACTCAATTCATCAGCCACATAACCGAAGACATATGTAATATATATATATATATATAAAAGGCAATTAACCAAAACATTGACTACTTAGAACAGAAGCCTAAGAAAATTTGCAGCAGAAACAAAAAATTCTGCAGCAAAAGCTACTGCTGAAAATGCCTATTAGATGGTCATTTTGTGTTATAAACTTGTTTTAACCTATTTTAGCACTCCAACAAGTTTAAAACACACAAACAAACTTGTACATATAGTTATTTCAACTCTTTATAACAGGAAGAAAAAGTCAAATATCAAGTCAAATTTGAACCTAATTCTGGCAGAGCCAACCAGCATAATTCTGGAGGTTGTTGTCCGGTAGTACAGGGCTGAATTGGATGCCCCATTTTGACCTGAAATCAGGGGCGTATCTATGAAGTGACGGGGGGTGGCAGCCGCCCCCCTAGAATTTGAAAAAAATTTATGGGGTAGGTAGTATGTGTGATATAATTGTAGGAAAATTAAAGTTAGATACCTATATGTAAGTTTTAAAATTAATGGAGGACTTTTAGATGGTTTAACCTTTTTTTTAAATGATTTTAACGATCCGGTGCGTTTCTTTTGTTGACCTTTGGCCAAAATACATCTTCAGCACTCAAACTCGGATGACCAGGACACTTAGCCCCCTAGACTTCAACTCGGGCTAACTCAACCCCCAAACTTGGTTAAAGTATGTCAGTCAGCCCCCTTGACCATCACGTTGGTCACGTGATTTCAATAAGTACAACAACGTTTGTCCTCCCAAGTTTGGTGGCATAAATAAATCCTTAGGGTTAGAACTATAACTAAATATAAACAACAAGGAGTAAATTTATAATTATTTTCTACAGATAATAACAGAAATAAAATTATATAATATCTCCTAAACTTTCTGATTTCTTCCTAAACTATCCTAATTTTATAAACATTACAAAACACCCATTGTCTTCCTTGGGACTTCACACAAAAGTGCCAAACTTTGGCCCATAATATTCAGCACATAAGTCCGAGCATAATGCCATCCATAAGCCCATACATAACTTGGCATCCAACATCCACAAAACATCATCAAACTAGGTATCCAAGACTACACATATATACAAACCAAAAGGGTAGTCTACCTAGCCTCTAACATGGCTATATATGCCAAGCATCCATAAGTTGTTCATGCCAAGTTACATACAACCCGAGACCATACTCCTAATGGTCAAATAAAACCTTGAGAATCCCATACAGAAGTACACACTGCAACACCAAGCCTATGGCCATATTCATGGTCATAAAGGTGAATACCACAATCAGAGCTAAAGTCCAAGTATCCATGCTCTCCTAGACAGTTCCCACTCTACAGCCTGCAAACTTAAAACATAAGTCTCGGCCAACATACAATAAGACTTGTAATGAACCCAAAAGTAGTAAGCCAAGCACACATTGGCACATACCTTGGAAACTAAGTAAATAAACACTAAGCACACACACAAAACAGCTTAGCACTATTCAGGCCGAATGTCCTTGCCTGAAAATAAAAGGATGGGCAGTGAGTAAAAACTCAGTAGGATTCACTCATATATATTCAACTCAAAAATGAGTCTATTTAGTTAAGCTGAGTATTCACTCAAAGCTTAACCTCCCATTAGCTAGTTCAACCTGCAAAACAAACACAAAGACAAGAAAACCAAGCATATACATATACAAGATAGATAACTATGGCAATTAATCCATAAGTGGGCTTAGCATGCTTAACCTAAACCAAAGGACACAAGGACACACACACACTCCACAAAAGTGCTCTCGGCCATATAAGCCTTACATGTACCCATGTGCATTTTTGCACACAAACCTTTCCAATATATCATTTCCACTTGGAGCTCCCAAAATGCCAAGCAAATAGGCCACATTTACTTGCATTTCTAGTACATGTACACTAGTCAATTAGCTAATCAACAATTCAACCGAGTATAAACTTTAAAGCCCATCAAGCAACTAAGGTCATTTGGCAAATTTTAACCATCACTTAGCCACTCTAAACACTTGAACCATGGCACATTACCAAGCAACATCAAGTGTTAGTGAACCCTACCTCAATAGCTCTCGGTTACAACCAAGCTTCAAGTATCCAAGTGTTCCTCAATCACAATGCCTACCAAAACAATCACATAGGCATCAACATACACACTCATGGACTAACTACCATGATTCACATAAAGAACACTAAGATATACATACTTAAGCTCTTGGCCAAAAAAAACCCAATTTTATATACATGTGCTACCCATCATCCTAACTCACCACATGATATTCTAATCATCAATGAACATCATCCATGGCATTATTACCAAGTAACCAAGTGAAATGCACCATTTCACACTAATCCAAGCTTTCGGCCGAAATTGCCCATCTCACATAACAATGTTCTTTATCAAATTAACTCAATCCTTGATCAAAACCATCACATGAAACTTGTTCATAGCACATTTACCATGTAATCAAGTGATCAACACCTAATTACACTAACTCATGCTCTCGGCCATAAAGCCCAACTTCACACACTATTGTTTTTCATCATTCTAATTCATCATATGCTCATTAAAGCATCATTAACCAATAATCATGGCACTAATACCATGTAATTCAATGAGGAACACACCATTACCTCAAAATGCACCTTTCGGCCAAACTTCCACTTGTTCAACTTGATGTTCTTTACTCAAATTTTGCCTAGCACAAGCATAAATAGGCAACAACAACACTTAGTCATGGATTAATTTCCATGGAAATGAAGAAGAACATCAAGCTCATTCATCCAACACATTCGGCCAAGACTAGGTTTTCCACCTCAACATAAACGATGCTCAATTCACTTAGTTTAGCAACACTTGAGCACTCAAAATCCTTGTTCATGGAAGAAAATACCATGGATTCAAGGAAATTAACAAGGTTACCTCAAGAACCCTAGCTTGGTTGGCTCGGCCCTTCTTGATTCTTCAAATCCAAGCTTGAAATTGAAGTAGTCTAGCACCGAAATCAAGCTCCCAAGCTTGAATTCTTCAAGAGTTCTCCAATTGCTTGAGTTCAAGACCAAGTGATGGGTGATCTTTCAAGAACACACTCGGCCAAGAAAGAGCATTGAAAACCCGAAAATGAACTCCAAATGGTGCTAAGTTAACTCGGCCGAAAGTCTAGTGTTTTAGTTAGCTAAAATGCTAACTTTTGCCCTCCATTTTCGTGCATGAAACAATGATGCCCTTACCCACTCTTGATCACAAAAACACCATTAAAACATGTGCTCACTTAGGCACTCAAGCTTCTTCATGGCTCATAATGCCATGCACAAAGTAGCACAAGTACCAACATGTCATAAACTCCCATGCATAACCGGCCATGTAACTAGAATAAAGACTAGTTGGTTTAACTAGTAACTAGTGAATAGTACACTAGTGGTAGACAAGATTTTGACTAGTAATCATTGTTGTCTCCCACATTTGGTCTAGTCTTGCACTAGCCACCATAAAAGTTTGCATGGCCGAAAATGCCAACCTTAAGTTTATGGATTTAATTGTACCACCCATCTCAGTGTACAATTTGATCCCCTTTCTTGGATTTCTGCCTGTTTTTCCATAGTTCCTTCCCATGTGCATTTAGGCCCTGAAAGTCTCCAGCTTTACTCATAGACCACTGCACTAGACTCCATAGTTCTTCTTACTCTCCCTTTTTGTTTTCTCTCATTTTTCTTGGTCCTTCTTGGCCTAAGCCAAGCACTTAGGAGGTGCCTAACAAGTCGCGAACGTGATCAGTAACCGCCAGCGGCAGGCCACTAGGCCAGCCCCCCCGCCCCCCTACTCTATAATCCTGGCTATGCCCTTGCCTGAAATTATCTCATTTTGATCCTTCAAAATAGTAGGCTTCATGTACAATTTGTGAACAAAAGGGAGCTTTATTTACCTAGCAGTTCCTCTCAAGTTCAAACAGAGCCCAGAGTAAAAGCCCTAATAGCACTTGGTTTATATACATATCTACAATCTTGCACTGGAAGCAAGTACCACTTGGTTCATTGGCTATAAACAGTAGGATTTATGTACAATTATGGTTAGATAAATTTGTTTTTTAGTGTCAAAATCAAGTGCACGACTTTGGATTCTAATGCAGGAATCTTGCAACGCCAATAAATCCTTTGTATTGCAAGAAGAGAGTTTAATAGTCACAACTCAGACATCATTTACTTTTCCTACGTCTTTTAACCATCATTCATTCATTCATTCTCTGTTCCGATGAGACATTCTATTCAACAATAAATCAAATGACATCTCCAAACGTCTCCGAGGCCTAGTCCGTTTGGTTGGGATTTCAACTTGCCATGGAGCCGAATAGAGTTCGAGACACCTTATGCCCATTTCTCTGACAACCCTTTACTTGTCAAGTTAGATTATAAATAATACAACCTTTTTGTGCCAGGGATGGAAAAATCTGACCCAACTCATCCGAACCCAACTCTGACTTGGCCTGATTTGACAAAAAAAGTTAACAATCTGAACCTGACTGTATCCAACCTGACTTAAACCCAAACCCGATTAAAACGAAACCCAAGAAAACCCGAACTCAAATGACCAAAACGCGAAATACCCAAACTAAAAATGACATGAGCCTGAATTGATCCAAACCCAAAATGACCAAAACTCGAGATTGACTTGACCCGAACCCGAGATGACCCAATGACTAAACCCGATAAGACCCGATTTTAACCATTATTCTAAACCATAACTTTCCTCTTTCATTATCTTCCATATTTAGTCAGTCCTAAATATGGAAGGTTTCAATGTTTAGTAGCTCTCATTTTTTGAGACTTTTATATTTAGTATGTCTCATATTTAGGAATGGTAACTTCCGTAATTAGTAACATCCATATTTTGGTACTTCCATATTTAGTAAGTCTCATATGTAGGGAGAAAACTTCCATATTTAGTAGTTCTTTTTTTTTTTTTCAGATGCTTATATTTAGTCATTCTCATATTTTGAGAAGGGATTTCCATATTTAGTAACTTCCATTGTTTAAGGACTTCTATATATTGCAATTTGCAAGTATCATATTTGGGTAAGCAACTTTTATATTTAGTAAGTCCTATATTTTAATTTTTTTGAAAGAAGTAATTTTTATATTTAGTAAATTTAATGACCTTGATAGGCAATTAATAAAATTGCAACATTCATTCCTAAACAATTAGGTATAGTGCAATAAGGTACCTAAATTTTAAAAAATTTCATTTCAATCACCCTAATAATTACAACATGGGTCCCTGGACTTTTGAAATCTTTATACTTTCACCCAAAATTTTTCAAATTTTATAGTTTAATCACTAATAGTGAACTTGATTTGCATTTTGTAGTAATTTCAAAGAAAATTTGTTGAAACATAAACATAGCAAAATTGTCGTATTATATGTCTGAGTGATAGTTGGGTGAGGATCTAAATGACTTGTGCAATAATATTTGAAGGGTATGAGTTTAGAAAAACATTCAAAGTATTACTAATAATGTTAAATTGCCTAAATATGTATTACACTATAATGAAGAAGATTTTTATGAATATTTTAATTAAATATACTAAAAATAAAAAATTAATTTAAATTAAATCACACAAAAAATGAAATTCTTTTATTTAAATTTTAACAACAATTGGAAAAAAAAATGAATCAATTCAATCGTTTTGCCCTACACACCAGTAACCTAAGCAAACACAAAGGTTGACCCGAATTTGACCTGAAATATGACCTAAGTTACCCAAGATTGAAATTGACCCGACCTGTAATGAACTCAAACTCAAATAAACCCGACCCAACCTAACCCGAACCCGAAATCAACTCAACCTAAAATTGACCAGAACCGAAATGACTTGATCTGAACCCAAATTCATGCTAATCCGATTAAACCCGAACCTGAATGACCTTACCCAAACCTGACCTAACGTGATCCACCCAATTCTCATCCCTACTTTGTGCTAAAACACAAAGGTTAGACCAGGACTTTCATCGGACCAAAAGAAACATGATAAGAATTACCTATTATTGATTAGAAAAAATCCAGCTAAAAGCTAAAGAACTTTTTTTTCTACTAAGAACTTCATAAAAAACCACATAGGCCCATAATGCAAACAACCAAACAAACAATTACATAAAAACCATATGAACACAGAACCAACTATTTTCAGGAAAAACTAACCTCCTCCATTATTAACATTATCAACTTATACTTGACCGAGGAACTTTGTAGTGGCAAAGAAACGGAGGCAAACAAAAACTGCTAGGTAAATAACTAAAACAGAAAATTGACAGAAGCTAACCAGTAACAAGAGCTTCATAATAGCCATGGGTATCCTCGGAACTGACCACCAAAGCAATCACATAAATGCCGATGGAAAAGTATTATTGCAGTGCTATCATTGGTTCATCGATTGCCAAATGAGGCTTAGCCCTTGAGAAAATAGAGCTGAAACATGAATCGGTGAACAACTGCTGAAGATTTCTTTCAACTACATCAAATAAAATCAGAAAACAGATATCAACTTGTTCAAGTTGAACTAACATTTCAAACGATGCATAGCATACTCCAGAGTAGCATTAAGCTTTAGGTTCAACATGGCACCAGCAAAATTAGCATTGCGAACTTATCATTCAATTGCCATTAGAAGTTGCAAGTAGCGGCAAAAGAATTTAGTGAAAGTAGTTACTAGAACAACTTATTAGCATGACTGAACCAAACCCTAGTCGCTTTTTGCTTCTTTACACTTTCTGCTTCCATAGAAACCAGTACAAGGTCCTCCTCAAGCTTCCTCCATGCGTTTAGAGAATTAGGAGGGCACTTCTTCTTGGCAGTACTAATCATCCCTTTGGCCATCTTCTGCTTTTTCTTCCTCACCAATCCCTCAACCAAATGCTTCAGCGTATTAAAATCGGGAATCTTGTTCTTCTTCACTCTCCTTGAACACCTTATACGCTTTCTCAAATTCCTCGTTCTTGCACATATAAAATATCAAAGTACGAAAAGTTGCTTTATGCGGGTCACAACCATTACACTCCAGCTCTTCAAATACCTTCACGGCCTGCTCCATCCTACCACTTTTACAATAAGATGTCATGACTTGAGATAGTTGTAACTTTTTGTATCCGGTTTCAACCGTGAAGTACGCATCTCATTCATCAATTGCTTCACTATCTCTGGCTTCCCACTGGAAATATTCATGATCCTTAAGTTATACACAGCTGCATCCAAAGTAACACCTTTTCCTCACCATCTCATCCCACAGCTTCTCGGCCTCTTGCACCATCCCCTTCTTATAAAACCCTTGCAATACCGGTGTGTAAACATACCTATCCACCTCCATTTTCATTCTCTCCATCTCTCTCACAACCTCCACTCCCTTCTTTGGATCCCCAGGTTCACAGTAAGACTTGACCAAAATCCCAAAAGACATCTCATCGGGAGAAACTTGGTACCTCTTAGGAATTTCATCCCACAGCTGTTCGACCTTGTCGAACTGGCGCGACTGAACACGGGCGGAGAGCAAGGCGTTGAAAGAGAGGGAAGATCGAGGAGTACCCAATTGGTCCATCTGATGGAAGGTTGCAATGGCATTATCCAACATTCCAGCGACATCATAGGATTGGATGATATGGGCGACGTATGGTTCCTGCTTGATTGTGGGTTCTTTCTTTTGGGATTCCAGAAGAAACTCGATATCATTGAATCGTCGAGACTTGGCCAGTTGGCGTACGGCGGCCACTTCAGCGTTGCTTGTGCATGTGTAAAGAGGGCAGGGATCGAGGGAAAAGTAGATCTTGAGGATTTTGGCGTTGTTGGCATCGAATTCATTCAGGAGCTTTGATTGGGCTTGAGTTACGGAGACAGGGGACGATAGGGAGGCGGCGGAGGGAGTGACAACTGTTTCGGCGCTTCTGCTCACCGTCGCTGTGCAGAGCTGACGGAGGTGGCGGAGTCGAAGACGAGACGCCATTTCTCTCGTTTTCGAGTTCTAAGGAAAGCACTGCCGTCAGGGGTTTTCAGGAATTTGTTTTTCTTTTTTCTTTTCTAAATTACCAAAATCTCCAGAACCAAGGTTGTTAAGATCGGGATTCTACCATGGATTGTTTTTTGTCGTGCAAGATCGGGATCGTAAAATTGGATCGTAGATCGTAAAATCCTACAAAAAACTTAAAATTTCTTGTCTAAATAATATAGTTTATGTAAAAGACCAATTATATAAAAAACTCAAGTAAAATTTTAGTATCATAGTAATGGTAAAATCTAATTATTGATACAATACAAGTAAAATTCAAACTTTAATAGAGTATACATCAACATAATCAATAAAATAATTAATACAAGTCTGAAAAAAATTAATGAACAAACACATTATTGACAAATAAAAAAGAGTACAATGTCCATAATTTAAATATCAATAATTGACTTTTAATAAATTTAAAATGTATAATGAATTTTTTTACAATATGTAAATAATTTAAAATTAGTAAATTTTTTTTCTTCTTGATGAAATAAGTTCAATTTACAGATAGGAAAAACTGGTTATTTGAATACCCATTAATTGTAAAAAAAAATATTATTATTATTATTATACATACATACATACATACATACATACATACATACATACATACATACATACATATAGAGACTATATATATATATATATATATATATAATATAATATAGTATAGTACAGTTACTAAATAATTTAAATTATGCTTTAAAAAGTTTTTATTAGACAGCTACCTTAAGTTAATAAATTTCGTCCAATTGGGGATCAAAATGAAATGTTTTTAATGAATTTGGAACCAAAATAGGATATTTTTAATAGGTTTAGGATTTAAAGAGAACATTTAATAAACTAGAGATGAAAACAGAATGAAAATCAAATGTTAGGGACCATCTATGTAATTTACCCCTAATAAAAATCAATAACCGGGTAGGATCGATAGGATTTTTCGATCCTACGATCCTACGATCCTAGTCGCGATCCTACTACGATCTTACCATGCCTTCGATCCTACAACGTTTTGACAAGGTTTTCTATGTTAGGATCGTAGGATCGTGCGATCCTACGATTAGGATCGCGATTTTAACAACCTTGTCCAGAACCACGGTTATCCGCCTTATATTTAATTTTTAAAGGCCTAAAATGCATTTTGCCCCTCAAACATTTGCAAATCAGATTATTTATCCCTCGAACTTTAATACAGGTTAAATCGCCCCCCAAACTTTGCAGAGTGGGACATTTTGCCCCCTAGCTAACGGAAACTTGACAGGTTGATCATGTGCCTAACTATCTTTACAAAAATGATGCTTTTGGTAACGGGAGGACCGTAATGAAAGGTAAAATAGAAAGTGAATGAGGTAATGTCACAACCCATCTTTGCACAAGCCTAGGGTTTAGAAGTTGTTTGTGGTAAATAACTTGTAAAACAAGTTTCTGTCAAGGAGGTTAAGACAATACATAGAACTTATAATTAATGATTTGCTTGCAAAGGAAATAAAACTTAGTCTATTGGGTTATAAATTTTATAAGGGCAAGATGGTAATTTGGTATGTCTGAAGGCTAAATTGAGTATGGCTTAAAGTTAAGGTATTGAATTGACAAGAAATAGAAAGATTTAGACTCTGTTTAGTTGTAGAGAATTTTCTATTTTCCTGAAAACAGGAAATCCATTGGGCTCACTTTCTCTTCGTCTTGTGACCGGCCTCCTTCATCCCAACGCCTTCGACCTTCTCCCTCCCAGCTGAATTCTTTTTCACTTCCTAGATCTGCTTTCAATCTTCAAGGGAACTTCATTTCTTTCCCAAATCTGTGAATCGATTTGGTTGGTCCCTACCTATGCCTAGGAATCACCTCTGTTTGTCGCATTGGAATCATGCCAATGAATCGACTTCTATCGCCAGTCGCTACACTTCCGTGTCACTCCCGATTTCATCACACCTTCGATTGATCGTCATTGCACTTCACTTCAATCGAATCTACATCTCAATCTGCGGTGGTAGCAACATGCCAGACAATGCCTGTTGTGTGAAGAATTGGTGTCGAGTTCTGGTGTCGGGGCAGATGATGTGAGTTGTGTCAACCATGAGAAAGAGCAAAGAGAAAGGGGATTTAGGGGATTTAGGGAATGACGGAGATGGTAGCACAGATGTAAGCGATAGAAAAGTTGGGAGCCTAAGCGATAGAGAGCAAAAAGCTGGGAGCAGACTTTGGATTTTTTTCATTTTCACTTTTGAAACTGATAGATTCAAGAAGATCTACAATTATAATCCATAAACTTTCTTTCAATTTTCAACTAAGGCATAGAATATTTTTCAATGTATTGTATTTATATGTAATTATCTTTAATTGTTTTAAAAACAACTAAGCATGTTTTTTGAAAAACACTTTAAAAAATTGTACATAAAAAATGAAAACAGATATCAAAAAATAAAAATAAAAATTATTTTCCACAACCAAATACCACCTTAGTTTTGCTTTTGCTGAAAAAGACTGATTAGTTTAGAAATGTGAGGGCCAATGCTATACGCAAATAAAGTAAAGCCTTAATCAAGGAATAAGGCCGTTTTAAGGAACACATGTCATGCTGATTGTTTTGAACAAGATTGGTTTTAGTTTTACTTCAGTTTTTTCTTTTAAATATAAATCAAAAGATTTTTTTTTCCTAGAAAACAATCAATTTATAGTATTAATAATAATATTAAATAACCTAAATATGTATTAAAGCATCTATTTTGGGTTAAATTCTTTTGTCATCCGTAACATTTTTACATTGTTCTGAATAGGTCCCTACCCTCATTTTATCAAAAGTCCTCAACCTGTCAAATTTTGTCCCAATCATGGCACTTCTATTAATTTTGCAATTAAATGTAAAGAATTTCTGTGGTAAATTCCAACTCTGGTCCATGCAATTTCCCCCCTTACGCCGAGAGCCCTAAACTTTTTGTTACCACTCTGAGAGCTTAAATACAGTGATCATATTTAATGTGTCAATTCCTAGGAGCTATGCATGTTCTGTAGGCCGTCAGAACAATGCTCACTATATTACCTAAGTGGCCATCTTGGTTTTTTTGCAAATATATGTATATTGGTCTAACCATCACACACATATTCACATACAATTTCATCTGGAAGTAACGATGATGACAATCATTTCTTTATTCTTGCTCAGTATAGGATTTGAGTAAAATCCCTAAGTGCATGTACAATCATATGCACACTTGGTATCATTGGTGCCAATTTCATGTGTCTAAACTTTCACACTATGTCCAAATCAAATTCTACCCATGTTCCTGTTGGGTTTCGAGAGCCAAACAGCGCAGCAGAATTTAGCCGAAACCCTCCAGGATCCAAGTGAAATAGGGTAAATCGGGTGTTCGAAAATTTTCATACTTAATTTTCGGTTGAGATCTCTCACTCAACTGTAAAGTTGAATCACAAAACTTGAACAGTTGGCGTGTTCAAGCTCTCTATGATATCCACACAAGCCTCTCGGGATCACCATGCTTCCACCGCATCCTGGCAGATGCGTTTCTCTTGCGCTCGCAGTGCTAACTTGCATCCTCCAAGGATTGCAAGAGAAGAGTGCGGCTATCCTTTTTGGAGGCTAGGGCAAGAAGACCTACGAATTTCTCACTAGAAGTTGTATTTATAGTGAGACTCAACTTCCAGGCCTAATGGGTTTCAAAACCCTAATCCAATTAGGCTTTAATTTCGGGCTTAATAATGGCTCAACTATTTGGCCCATTATTAATACGAAATTATTGTGAAACCAAAACCCAAATTATTAGCCCATGCACTCTAATGATCCAAATAGCTCTATGTGTGCGACCCAATAAGCTCTTACCACGTTGGCAATGATCATAAATCACATTTATGATCATAAGCAATGAGCGGTGTTTAGCAACACATCATTGCTACCCAAGTGACAAGATTGTCGATGATTCGACTAAACCTTTATGATCATCACCGATATATGCCATTGTCCCTTTGTTCAAGATATCAAGACTAAGCACGAGACATGGAATGTGTCACTCTCGTATAGCCCAATCTTTGGTTTCTTGATTACTGAGTAGACCAACTTAAGCTGATGACATTGATATCGTATATCAACTCATCTGAGCATGGCCATGCATTTTCTAAGTCTCATCTATCAAAGGGCCCGAAGATATCACTCCCGTTACATAGGAGGGGCAAATCCCATCTTGATCATACAAATCCCTCCGCATGATATGTGGCATACCCAATGACCTTCTTCAAGTTCACTCAATTACGAGCAACAAAGGAAAGTATCAAAGTATGTGACTTATATGTAGGGAACCTTGATGATCTTAGGTCGAAGGACTACATATACCATGATCACTATGAGAATCATTTATGACACTCATATAACGATCCATGTAGTGTTCTCATGGTGGGTTGGTCCAGTACACAAGTTCTCCAACTTGTACCCATATGTAGACTACATATCTCATATTAGTCTCTACATATGCTAGTCGTTATGTATTATTGCAACCCGCTCCACAATAATACTAGACCAGGGATGTTTAAGAATATCATTATTCTAGGGTTACAAATATGTTTATTATGTTACGCAGAAACAAAACAACGAACATAATTGCTGGATTAATACCTTAATAAAATATCATGACTCAATGTGCAAAAAATACAATCATCTCATGATTGGCTTTTTGGGCACAACACTAATAATTCCCCCACGCCCTAAAGGTCTTAAACTCTTTAATACACTTGAACCTTCATAGGGAAACAAATTTGAGGCATTAAATCCATACAAGTTTGCAATTATGGATTTTATACTTAGCCGAGTAAAATTGGCCACACAAACAGTACACAACAAAATCAGCCAACTTTGACAGGTTATAACTTTGGCTATAGGGCACCAAATCCAGTGATTCAAAAGCCAAATTTTTCATCTTGAAGTGTTCTAAGTGTGGTCAAAATATAATAGCCAAACTATATATGTACAGTAAGTTATAGCTCTTGGAGTACAGGGTACCAAATCTGTACAACTAATGACCATAATGCCCATGCAAAATTTCATAAAATTCATACACTTTATTTCCAAGTGCAAAACGAACATAGCCAGGTTCTTGCATGTCTTCAACACTTAGGAAAGTCATTCCCCTGAATTTAGTGGCATTCCATAAGCATTAAACATAATTTTCTTTAGAATAGCTAATAAGTTGCAAAATGGACAAAATTGAACATTCAACCTCAAACATCACTTTATTGCTTCATATACAATCCATACACCATCCATAGTATATTTACATGAATAGATGTATTACACATATGTCCTAGCTTAGTTGGGCATGTACACTAGCTTCTTGGAGAACCTTACAATTACATTGCACTCCATAAACTTCAAAAGGCAACTGCTGCGTAAGGCAGAAAGTACCAACACTAAAATTGGTAAATGTGCTCTAAAAATCATGAAAAACTCTAGTTTAATACTAGACATATTGAAGTTCATGTACCTGAAATTTCACAGGAAAAATCTAACAAGAACTATTAGTTTGAATGTTCTCTTTCGTGTATTCCTGAAAATGGACAGAAAAATGAGTAAGCTTTTTGTAAAGAACTTAGTAAGGGCTCTCAATACAAAGTCTTCCATAACAAAGTACTACCTGAAATCCAAAGACATAAAGATATACAAAAACAACACATACACACAAATATGACAACCATATGCACCAACAAACACAACAACAAACACTTATAATGCTGGCAACAATAACACATCAGGGGTAGTTCATAATCATTCAATAAAACAATAAGATATCACCTTAGTAACACTATGGCAGCCCTCCTTAAGCTTTTGCTTGGTCCTAGGAGTCTTTTAGGTCTTATTTAGTACTAACTTGGACTATAGAAACCCTTCTTTCTTGCTGCCATCTTTAGCATGGTAACACTAAGGCTTAAACCTTACCATGCTTCTTTCCCCTTAACCCATACTTCGTTCCTTGAGCTTTTTGCTCTTTTCCAAGCATGGTCTTAGTTTCGTGGATGTTTGAAAATACAGTAAACAATCCAAGAAACTTTAGAAAACCCTTACCTTTTGCTGGAAATCCAATAAACCTTAGATAAACCCAAAAATTAGGGCTTATGATCTTCCTTGATGTTTCGGTTGTTTTCTCTTGCTTTCTCTTGATTGTTTGTAGTAAGGTGGCTATGGTGGATGATAGAGGAGCTTAAGGAAGAACCCTAGTTGCTGGGGGTCAAAATATGGGGGAAGAAATAAAAGAAATAATGATTTTTCTTTAGTTTTTTCTTATTTATTCTATATTTGACCTTGGTGGCATATATGCAAATTTTTGAAACTTTGGCCAACATTTAGAAATATTATATCCAGCTATTTTGGCTAGGAAAATGATTTTTTTTACCACCTTTAACCTTTTCAAAGGTCATTAAAACCTTTAGACAAAAAAGGTGGACACTTGGATCTTTAGTTGGCATTATGCCATAAACGATCAACTTTGCCTTCTTAAGCACTTTGGTCCCCAACAATATCCTTAAATCCATCCATGTCCTTTCTTCATAA
>SMDT01001380.1:0-94591 GCA_005392925.1 Aquilaria sinensis
CACAAATCTTACACTGATAGGATCTTACAGGAAGCTCGGCGCTAAGAAATTTCCTTCACCACCATCTTGATGGGTTTCGGGAGCCAAACAGCGCAGCGGAATTTAACCGAAACCCTCCAGGATCCAAGTGAAACGGGGTAAACCGGGTGTTCAAAAATTTTCATACCTAATTTTCGGTTGAGATCTCTCACTCAACTGTAGAGTCGAATCACAAAACCTGAACAGTTGACGTGTTCAGGCTCTCTATGGTATCCACACGAGCCTCTCGGGATCACCACGCTTCCACCACGTCCCGGCAGATGCGTTTCTCTTGCGCTCGCAGTGCTAGCTTGCGTCCTCCAAGGAATTGCAAGAGAAGAGTGCGGCTGTCCTTTTGGGAGGCTAGGGCAAGGAGACCTGCGAATTTCTCACTTAAAAGTTGTATTTATAGTGAGACTCAACTTCCAGGCCTAATGGGTTTCAAAGCCCTAATCCAATTAGGATTTAATTTCGGGCTTAATAATGGCTCAACTCGGCTCAACTCTTTGGCCCATTATTAATACGAAATTAAAGTGAAACCATAACCCAAATAATTAGCCCATGCACTCTAATGATCCAAATAGCTCTATGTGTGCGACCCAATAGGCTCTTACCACGTTGGCAATGATCATAAATCACATTTATGATCATAAGCAATGAGCGGTGTCTAGCAACACATCATTGCTACCCAAGTGACAAGATTGTCGGTGATTCGACTAAACCTTTATGATCATCACCGATATATGCCATTGTCCCTTTGTCCAAGATATCAAGACTAAGCACGAGACATGGAATGTGTCACTCTCGTATAGCCCAATCTTTGGTTTCTTGATTACCGAGTAGACCAACTTAAACTGATGACATTGATATCGTATATCAACTCATCCGAGCATGGCCATGCATTTTCTAAGTCTCACTCTATCAAGGGGCCCGAAGATATCACTCCCGTTACATAGGAGGGACAAATCCCATCTTGATCATACAAATCCCTCCGCATGATATGTGACATACCCAATGACCTCCTTCAAGTTCACTCAGTTACGAGCAACAAAGGAAAGTATCAAAGTATGTGACTCACATGTAGGGAACCTTGATGATCTTAGGTCGAAGGACTACATATACCATGATCACTATGAGAATCACTTATGACACTCATATAACGATCCATGTAGTGTTCTCATGGTGGGTCGGTCCAGTACACAAGTTCTCCAACTTGTACCCATATGTAGACTACATATCTCATATTAGTCTCCACATATGCTAGTCGTTATGTATTATTGCAACCCGCTCCACAATAATACTAGACTAGGGACATTTAAGAATATCATTATTCTAGGGTTACAATTATGTTTGTTAAGTTACGCAGAAACAAAACAACAAACATAATTGCTGGATTAATGCCTTAATAAAATATCATGACTCAATATGCAAAAATACAATCATCTCATAATTGGCTTTTGAGGCACAACACTAACACAGCTATGTGCCAAAAGACACAAGTGTAAGCTAAAACTTAACAAGTTAAACTTGTTCATTAACACTTACATTGGAAATGGTCTACTCTAGGATTAGCACCCATGCGCTTATGCCAAAACCCTGAGTGCAAGTATGAAACTTGTCTACTATCCCTTACACAGTCGGTTCCTTACTATAGGTGTGGCACTCGATAACTCCTTACAATCACTAGACTAAGTGTGTCACTAATGTACTATGGCCTCATAACATGCACCACTAGCACCCTAACGAATACTTCACTGCTAAGCTCCACCATACTCTAGCACTCTTCCAAAATCAATGAACTACCAAAAGTTGTAAGTCCCAACCCACCCTTGAGTAAAGGTCTTCTAATGCTCTCCTCATATGGCTTTATGCATTAAGCATACCGGTGCACTAGGCAAGGTACCCATAGACCACCCGCATCATGATCCCAATGCATTCACTACTTTGGAGCTAGCCTCTTACACCTGCATGCCTATAATAGAAAATCTTTCTGGCACGAGTGCCAAGACCTCCATCCAGCTAGTAGCCCTTAGGCCTTATCCATGCACCCTCAGCTCATGCCACCTAGCACTCAGCAATTTAACTACCAATAGGCTACCCTAGTCGAACGTATTGACACTTCAGGTACTCCACTCAAAATATCCTAGGTACCTGAAGCATATACGCTCAGTCACTTCATTTTCTTGCATGTGGAGCCCAACACATTATACATGTTGGATTAGGTCTTCAGTTATGTCCTTTGTATTCTTGCTTGTCAGCCACTAAACTCACCCCATGTGTAAAGCACCTATGGGGCCTTAGCTGAGTTGTAAGGTATTACTTGGTCCTAGGCTAACTTGGTCATCCTTGGCTTGGTAGTCGACTAGGCACATCAGCCCATTCACTAGGGTCCAACATCCTTCCCATCTTACTCAACTCCTTCACCACATCCTAGGCCTCCCGACCACTAACACTAGCAACCATCTCGAGAACAACTGTTTCTCACTTAACATATGGTTACAAAAAACCATCTTCACATTCCATGATTAGTTACCATACCAAAAGTACACCATGCCGACCTCTTGTCGAGGTGATGTACTCATGACTTTGCCATATCCACTTATCTTACCTGGTGGGAGAATTGACTTTAGTTAACAATCAAAAGGTGGTTGGCCATGGAAAAATCACTTGGGTGGCTCGTTCCCTACAATCCTAGCTAATACTCCAACAATGCACCTCGAGACAGGGTCCATGCCTCGGAGTTATGAACCTACCCAATAGCTTCAACAAATCTCGTAGATCACGAGCCCTTCATTTTGAAGGCACTAGGGTCACATGAAACACTCTAACTATAGGATTTAAATAACTCAACCAATATCTTCACTAACCAAGCTTCCAACTTGTGAGTTTTCTCTACTCTGGTAAACACAACAGCTACTAGAGTCACCAAATAGGTACCTGAGCATAACTGTACCTACACTGAGACCTGGCACTTTGATTACTAATTAATAGTACTTAAACTAGGGGTAGAAAGATTGCTTCACCGTACGGTTTCTTATAAGTCGACTCTTCAATGGTTGTAGTGACCTTTCCTTCATTCATTCTCCGCATACATTACCCCGTAGGATTGAGGTAAAACATCCTCTTTCTAGCATCACTTGGTCATTTCTAACCTGATAGTTCAATGTTCCACTAACTTACTGGCACTAACAAAAACATCAAGTGGTTACCACAGTGTCCTCGGTCCCACTTATGGCTTAGTACATTACCTACTCTGCTAATTTTACTAGTCAAGCCTCTATTCTTCCACAACTTAACTCGGTGGCCCTCGATTCCATTTAACCTCAAGGTGATGACTACTAGCCACCAACTATCCCTCGGTCCATGGCAGTCATTCCTATTGCTCGGGTCCTCTCACTACCTCCTAGCAATCATTCCAAACCCTAGCAATGATCATACTCTTACTGGCTCTACCTTAGGGTTTGTAGTTAGTACATGAATAAACCTATCTTTCACTTAACCCTGGATGAGTTCCTTACTCCTTGCTTCTTTTGTGAGCTCCTCTACATACCCTGGTTAGAAATAAAAAATTAAAATTTACCTACTTACCTTTGTAGTATCTAATTGAATTGCCCCATTGCTCAACTACTATAAGGAGCAAATCCATTCAACTCACTACTCATTCATTATCAACTAGGCCACTAAACTAACTCATGCAAGAAGACAACCAATGAAACTCTAGAATGTTTCCAATCTAAGGCACTTAGGCCTTCACTTATATGGTTTCACGCACTAACAATTGGGTTTTAGGGTGTCAGGGACCAACCTAATAGTTAGTGGATCATGAGGTTCTTAATGCACATGGGTTAGCCCTTAACCTTGCTCAAAACTATTACCTAAGAAGCCAAAAATAAAACTGTGCCAGTAAATTGATGCTAGAGCTTACTAATGGAGTAACTGATGGGTTTTGGGAGCCAAACAGCGCAGCAGAATTTAACCAAAACCCTCCAGGATCCAAGTGAAACGGGGTAAACCGGGTGTTCAAAAATTTTCATACCTAATTTTCGGTTGAGATCTCTCACTCAACTGTAGAGTCGAATCACAAAACCTGAACAGTTGACGTGTTCAAGCTCTCTATGGTATCCACACGAGCCTCTCGGGATCACCACGCTTCCACCACGTCCCGGTAGATGCGTTTCTCTTGCGTTCGCAGTGCTAGCTTACGTCCTCCAAGGAATTGCAAGAGAAGAGTGCGGCTGTCCCTTTTGGGAGGCTAGGGCAAGGAGACCTGCGAATTTCTCACTATAAGTTGTATTTATAGTGAGACTCAACTTCCAGGCCTAATGGGTTTCAAAGCCCTAATCCAATTAGGCTTTAATTTCAGGCTTAATAATGGCTCAACTTTTGGGCCCATTATTAATACGAAATTAAAGTGAAACCATAACCCAAATAATTAGCCCATGCACTCTAATGATCCAAATAGCTCTATGTGTGCGACCCAATAGGCTCTTGCCATGTTGGCAATGATCATAAATCACATTTATGATCATAAGCAATGAGCGGTGTCTAGCAACACATCATTGCTACCCAAGTGACAAGATTGTCGATGATTCGACTAAACCTTTATGATCATCACCGATATATGCCATTGTCCCTTTGTCCAAGATATCAAGACTAAGCACGAGACATGGAATGTGTCATTCTCGTATAGCCCAATCTTTGGTTTCTTGATTACCGAGTAGACCAACTTAAACTGATGACATTGATATCGTATATCAACTCATCTGAGCATGGCCATGCATTTTTTCTAAGTCTTACTCTATCAAGGGGGCCGAAGATATCACTCCCGTTATATAGGAGGGACAAATCCTATCTTGATCATAAAAATCCCTCCGCATGATATGTGACATACCCAATGACTTCCTTCAAGTTCACTCAGTTACGAGCAACAAAGGAAAGTATCAAAGTATGTGACTCACATGTAGGGAACCTTGATGATCTTAGGTCGAAGGACTACATATAGCATGATCACTATGAGAATCACTTATGACACTCGTATAACGATCCACATAGTGTTCTCATGGTGGGTCGGTCCAGTACACAAGTTCTCCAACTTGTACCCATATGTAGACTACAAATCTCATATTAGTCTCCACATATGCTAGTCGTTATGTATTATTGCAACCCACTCCACAATAATACTAGACTAGGGACATTTAAAAATATCATTATTCTAGGGTTACAATTATGTTTATTACGTTACGCAGAAACAAAACAACAAACATAATTGTTGGATTAATGGCTCAATAAAATATCATGACTCAATTGTGCAAAAATACAATCATCTCATGATTGGCTTTTTGGGCACAACACTAACAGTAACTAGACTACTAGTGAAAGGTTAGAGACTTACTTCACACTAGCCATGTATTGCTTGCAAGTTCACTATGGCTACCCGATACACTCGGCTAGTGGTTGCCTACTTTGACCACTTGACTAATTGAAGGAAAACCTAAACTACTGCTCTTGTACACTTGGTTAACTCCTTGTTGCAATAGCTTTTGGGGAAAAACTTCCTAGGCTAGTCTCAACTTAACTGATCCTAAATATGAGAGTAGTCGGATGATCACTCAAACTGTTGGCAACATGTCCTAAGAACCATGTACTTTTTGCACCCTAAGGGTAAGCCTTTTCTCCTATATGATCTATCCTTTTCCTCAGTTCTAGGCCAACTTTCACATTATGGACGTGTCACCCATGCTTATACTAGGTTGGATGAGCCAACCTTCACCTCGCATTCTTGTGTCTTCAGCTTGTCTAACTCTTTTTTGAAAGCTACTACATCTTACACTACTTGCCAGTGCCCGCAGTGATGATTGTCAAGCACCTTCATATGCTAGCTCAAGGCCCTGAGGAACTCAGCCTTGAGCTCCTCCTTTCGATGGTAAAGTACAAGAGTGCTACCCTTGTCGATTTGTAGCCTACATGATCAAACATGTATCACCTACGTTAATGCATCCTTGAGTCTCTTTAGTGTTGCCTAACCCATTCCAAGTTGGTGGGTTCAAGTTTTGACACTTCCAGAGTAACCGACTTGGCATTTTAGTAATCCCCTCCTTGGTGGCTTCCATTTCTCCTAGTCCTACGGATCATGTAACCTACCTCATGTTTGAGGTCCAAAACAACTTTCTAGGATGGTGGTCACATCCTAACTACCTGCACGAAGGTGTTGCTCTACCTTGCAGCAAGCCAAACCAACTGCTTTAATGTTGCTACAGTAGACTACTAGGATACATTCCTAGACCTTACCATCTGAAAGCATAACTGACCCAATTTCACCATTGCAACTTGCCACCAAAGCTAGATTACATCTTAAAAATTTTGGTTAGTATTAACTACCCTAGCACAAGGAAAATCCATTAGATCTTAGTTTTTAGCCTCTAATGACCATGACTGAGCTCTGATACAAAACTGACATGGCTTTTCTAGGGCCAGCCTAAGAAGCCTATGGGATCTTGTCCCACACTAGTCGCAATTGGCTAATTGATAACATGACAATAGTTAAAACCTTTACAATTCTAGTTAATTAATCGTAATATGCAATCATGCCTAAGTAAATGCTTTGACTTAAATGATTAAACAAGTAATCAAACAAAGACATTGCCCTAGTGTTACCACCTCACAAAAATGGCAGAATTACAAGTGTGGCATAATGGTAAAAAAACCATTATATTGTGTAATTTTCTTCATAGTGATTGAAGTATGAGGGGTAAAAGGTATAATAAACACCTCTTGAAAAGTATTCCAAGTAGGTAACTTGGCCCCCAAGAAATGCTTATTTTTCAAGGAACCTATGGACCTTTTTGTAAGGTTTTGGAAATTTTTGTATTTAATTTCAAAACTCTCAAGAAAGAGCCTTGGAGAGTTATGGGAATGATATGAATGGTATGAAAGTGTTATTGGAGGACCAAATGACTCATAGAAGACAAGTTTGGACAAAGGAAACACTAAAGGCATTAAGGACCTAAATGTTTAGTGCAAACCTTAAGGTGTTCAAGCTTTTGACTTAAGTCAAAGGATTAAATTATGGGGTTATCTCGCCATGGGGGAGGTAGCTATGGCTTGATAAATAGTAAAAAAGGTGGGAAAAATGTGGACTAATAAGCTTAGGACAAAGAAATCATGCTTATGGGCAAAAAAAATGACATAAAGCATGATTAAGACTAATGAGGAGGTTTAGTGTCCTAAAGCTAATTTAAGAAGCGAAACTCAATTTTTTCCCTCATATTTGACCCAACCAGCGACCACCCTTCTCCAAACTTCTTCCGTAGCTCCTCCATAGCTGCCATACTGATAGCCAAAGGGCTATTACCCTTAAAGAGCTCCTAGTCGACTTGTTGACCACCACCCTTGGAATGTATGAGTGACCAACTTTGGATAAAGGGAGCCTTCACCACCCTTAGAGAGGGCTTAACACTAACCTTGGAGGACACTCACGCTACCCTTGGAAAGGTTTCATGACCAACTTCGGGGAGTGCTGTCTTTCACCACCCTTGCGTTTTACGAACCTACCGACCTCGGAAAAGTAACTCCCCATCCTTAGCAAGGGAGAGTGTCTCCCAAAGGTGCCCCACTCTGCCAAAGGACTTTTCCTAACAACCCTCAGTGGTGATATCTTACCGATAAGGGGCCTTTTATTTTGAAGGTGTCTCATACCAGGATAACCCCAAGGGGTTGCGGGTTTTTTTCTACCAATTGGAGCCCTCCCTTCACCACCCCCATGGGGATGGTCTACAGGGTTCATAACAACTCCTCTTACTACAGGACGCTTACCTAGCCAACATTTAGATCCGGCTCTACCCAAACTTTTCTGTTTCACCCCAACATTCCCCACCTGAAGGGGTTTCATTCCTCAAAGAGGTCTTGTGAAGATACGACAAAAATGGTTAAGGAGCCTCTGACAAATAGACCTTGCACATACCCCTGCCCTCTGGCCAAAATGGCCTACGGCCAGCTGGATATACCTACCTCTGAAGGTACGGATCACATATCACCGAACATGTGTCATGATCTAAACGGGCTATGTCAAACGGCCTCCCCCCTTTTTCCCTCCTATAAATACTTAGGAAGGGCCTTGGTAAGGACACGATAGTGAAATCTAGCTATTCTTCCACTCTCTACTCTCTACTACTCTCACTCTTATAAATAATGACTTGGGCATCAGAGGCTCCTCCCCAGAAACACATTCCGAGGAGTATCTAACCCCTATTCTTCAAAGTCTTGCAGACACCTTCCTACCGGAAGTCTCTTATTCGGGCACCTCCACATCGGAAGTCTCTCCCTCAAGCCAGTATGCCATACAACGAGGATGCCACTGGGCAACACATACCTCCAAGATTGAAATTGAAGGCAAAAGAAAGCAACTAAAAGCAAACTAGAGCTATTTCTTGAATACTTCAAGGATCAAGCTTCAAATTTGGCCTACCTATCTTGGAAAGGGTTTTCTTGCTCTCATGGATTGTTTATTGTATTTTCAAGCATCCATAGAGCTACGGCTAAGGTTGGAAGAGAGCCATGAGCTTGAAGTTTTGTGAACTAGTGTGAACTGCACAATGATGGCAGTGAAGAAAGGGTTTATAGAGACCAAAGTCAGTACTAACTAGTGTTAAAATCCTCCTAAGACCAAGCATTAGCTTAAGGAGGGGTTCCATAGTGATTTACTTAAGTTTATTGCATGTTTTATGGACAAACCTATGGTTTATGTTGCTACCCCATTTCATGTGTTTGTTGGCTGTAATTCGATGCTGCATTTGGTTATTATATCATGTATATATACATTATGGTTTGTGTTTTAGTGTCTTTGGATGCACATTTTTATGAGGGTCACATTTCCTTAAGAAACCAAGTGCTTCCCTTACTAAGTTTCGTAATGAAACTTACTCCCTTCAATTTTGCCATTTTAGGTCCACCAGAAAGATCATAATCAAAATAACCTTTTTTTTTTTACTTTTGATTTGAAATTTCACTTATTTTAACTTCCAGGTATCAAGTTTTGTGCTGGAAATTTTTGTGATCCTAGGAGCAGATTTGGTATTTTTAGTGATGGTGCTTATTGTTTTACGTAGTAGCTTTCCAGCATCCTATTTCTATAGTTTATTGTGTCTCAGGCACTCCTATAATTTAGGGTGTGTATTTAACTGGATTAAGACTATTATGTAGTGCTTGTATGCATGTACTTTTAGTGTGTATAAAATGAGACAAGTATGTGAATATTTGAGTAATGTTTTGGCTATGTATGTGATGTTGTGCAAAGCTGCCTAAGTGTGAATGATAGGCTACTTACTTGTAAATTCTGTTTTAGCCACATAAATTTTCTAGATGGAAGAGTATGTAATTCATGTGTATTGGCATGTATGGGATAGCCTTGGAGGACTTACCCCTTGTGAATGAAGTGTTTGCACACTTATGAAATTTTGTATGGACAAAATGGTCATAAAGTGACCAAAATTTTGACCCTGCACATAAAGTTCTATAACTTCTTATGTAGAGTAAACCTTGTTTTCAAATTTTGATCACACCTAGATCACATCTGGAGATTGAACTAGGATTTTGAATTTCTAAATTTGGAGTCCTGTGGCCAAATATATGATGTTGCAAATTTGGCCAAGTTACTATTCATTTGTTCAGAATTTTGTAACCAACTTCAAAATTCCAAAACTTGGTCCATAGGTGGGCTATTGATGTAAAACCAAATTCCTTGGTTTTCTTAAAGACCCTACTTGATAACAAAGTAGAGAAAATAGGGGGTTACATGGCTAGATTAATACAATTTTTTGGAAGAAGTTTCAGGTGCAATGGTTGGTCATTTACATTTAATATGATTGCCTAATGTGTGGTAGGCAAGATTAAGACTTGTGCTTGTTTTTTTTTTCCTTGTTGCCATGGTGTGCATAAAATGTGAATATGTGTGCAATGGTTGGACCAATATGCATGCATTTACATAGCACCCAATAGGGCCACTTGGGTATGGACACTAAGGGTATTATTTTGATGACCTACAGAACATTCCAATCCTGGAAGTTTTTAATTGCACAATTTTTGCACCATAATTGGACTACCATGGAGTAGGTAACACTGAGGCTTTCACAAAAATCCAATTTTTTAAGCAGTCAAACCATACAAAGCATTTGTGAATTTGACTACAAATAATCAATCATGCACAAGCATCCATACAAAAGTAACTATGCTCACACCCAAGAGTAACCTTAGAGTACATTTCTCAACATGGACATTGGAGGCAACAAGAGCATGGAAACTATACACTAAAATGTAAGTCTGAGATCTAAAAGTAAGCTCCCACAGTAGAGCAACCTCCCAATAACAAGCTTCCCTTGTGCTTCTCTAGCCTCTTCTCGTGAGTTTAGCTCAACAAACCTGAATGGTTGTTTGCTCAACAATACCCAAAATTTGCACAATAAAAGCTAAGGGGGTGAGAATCAAAGATTCTCAGTAACAGATCCCTTAACTTGTGAGAATAATCTTAAAGGCACACATATATATAATATATGAAGTCTACTGTGTGCACTTGTAGTCTGAGGACTAACATATACACATATATTCAAGTCCACTGGGAACCCTCCTGATCCTAGTCCTCTCATCGGCATCACTCTGTGCCTAGTGAGTTCTGGCCCCTAACTTACTCCTACTAAGCCTTAGCTTACTAATGTAACAACTTTAACCTTCCCTTAACTGCTGTGCATGTGAACATGATGGATGCACCTCGCTTGAATCCCAAAGAACTCACTTCATGTACTAAGCCTCCGCATAGTGCCTCAAGTCCTTAAACTAGCCTAGGTCACTTGTGTAATAAGCTTTGACCTTAAATCCTTGCCAAGAGTTCAATAGGATTTCACTTGTACCTCAAGTAGCCTTCCCTAGGCTAAAAGTGCACTAAACCTTCACTCATGGCATATACCTATCCACCATTACTTGGTTCACCCTAGTGGAGTGGAAATGACCATGGTTGGACTCATTTACTTGCTTATTTGGAACCCACCTAGGTGCACTAAGGCCCAACTAGGCTTCTGATGGTACTAAACCTTGCACCCGACTAGCGGTGCTCATTTTTTGCCAAACATGCCTTCACTTTGGACAAAAATACATCTAAAATTGGGAAATTGTAGGCTTGGTGAAGGCATTCAAATGATATTAATCCTTCTTAGCTTCATGTGGAATCTTGAATCACCTCTATCGGACACCCAAGTGAAAAGTTATGGCGAAAACACTATAGCATGTCAATACTGTCGAGTGCTACTGCCTAGCCGGTAGGACCAGCACTGTAGCACTAGAGGCCATTTTTATTCAGGTTCCAAATGGGATATTGCACACTACAGCGCCGCCTGGCTCCTAGGTGCCATGCCCTTAAGGCTTGAACCTCATCTTATATGCCTACGGCTCTTTATGGGCTTCCAACACCTCCCAATGGCACTAGGAATGCCTCCACTCACCTTAAACCTACATGTACACATGTACTAGGCCATAATGCACCATTCAAACCAATGCTATGTTGCCTATAAACACCACATAAATCAATAAAACATCACTAGTCCAACATGTTCAGCACCATCCACCAACTAGCACCATTCATAAAATTACTTGAATTCTACCACAAGCAAGCTATGAATGGCATAAAATATGCATGAACCATAAATCCCTTAGCTCAATTTCACAAGAATTAGCAAGCATCAAGCCTCACAAGCCACAAATTCTATGCTCAAGGTTCCAATAAGATTTCCTAGGTTTGAAAGCAAACATAATGCATATGGCACTAAATTAAAGCAACCCAAGCAAAACCAATGCTTCAATTAACTCAAGAAACATGAAAACAACATGGGAAAGAGGTTACCTCATGCACACAACCTTGCCCAGGCTAGAAGACACCTCCAAGAGCTTCAAAAACATGAAAACAAGTGAAAAACAACCTTCCACTTGCTTGGGCACCATGAAATCCTTTTAAATTTGGCAAGAAACCATGAGTTTGTGAATTTTTTAGTAGAGAAAGAGAGGGTAGGAGAGAGCTACAAAAATGAGTTGGGAGAATAAGGTAATAGTGGCTGGAAGTTCCATCCCATTTGTGTTTTATACATAAAACCACTTCCTCCCTAAACTTTTTACGTTTTTGCAAAATTACTCACTCCCCAAATAGTAACTTGGTAATTAGAAACTTAAGCAAAACTTTCTAACTTGGGCTTTTGGTTTAAAAAAATGTCATTTTTTACTCCAAGGACTCATCCTGACCTTCCGAGGTGCAAAATGGCCATTTTATCCCTAGAAAAATCTAGTGCCACAAACCACTAAGAACCAACTAAACCTTTAATAACTTACCTAATATTGCTAATTCACCTCTAATTAACGTACTTAATCTACGGATTTATGAATTTACCTTGCTCATCAAGAATTCTGCTAAGAGGACTATAACACTATAGTCTTTTTGGCCATTAAGGCTAGCAAGGAGTGTGGAGAACTTTTGAGGCTTGCCTTTGGAATTCACATCTAAAGTGGGTGGTAGGTGAAGGAATCTCAGTAGGACTAGCCTTAGTGTATGTTTATGCACTAGTAGCCTCCAATGTGTATGGATAGACCAATGGACTTTAAGGATACCTTTGGGTGTGGGCGTAGCCTTCTTTTGTTCAAGATGCCCACACATCATTAATTATATGTATGATTATCATTGATACTAAGATGGTTTATTGTGCTTTAATTTCTTAACTATTGAATTTTTGAAAAATGCCTAAGTTATATAAATGTTTTATGGATTTCTACTTGTACAAGTCAAAGCAAAACTTGTATGCATACTTGCATTTCTTGGATTACCAACTAGTTGCATAAAGTTTTAACAAGTGTGCACTTAATTAATTAGCCAACCACAACCAAAGTGGGGCATGTTCCTACAAGTTTCTGGGAAGGGCCATTGGGAGCCGTGCCACTGAAGTTATTAACCATGAGTTTGAAAATTTCTCCAACATTTTAGGCTACCAAAATCAATCACCTTTTGACATTTTCCCTTACCTTGAAATTCTCATGGGAGATTTGGATGGTAGGGTCATTTAAGTCTCCAAACCATTAGGCAATATACTAATCCTCTAATAAAATCTCCCTAAAATGTTTCCCTTTCAAATAAAACTTTATGTTGGCTTCCCCTGAAACTAGCCATGCCTAAATCTACCATTGCCAAGTTTGACCCAAGCTTGACACTTTTCACTCGATGTTGACTATATAAAATCACCAAAATGCCTTCCTAGCTTCCTTTGTGAGAAAAAATCTCAACCTTGGTTAATTTAACTTCATGCTTGACCAAAATCCACCAAATGGTTTCAAATAGCATTTCTCTCCTTACTGATTCCCATTTGACCATGTTTGACCATAAAGTTTCTATTTTACCCTTCCTTGCTTCCTTACAAGAGAAGACAAATCTTTGATCAAATTGAGTCTAAATTTAAGCATGTTACTCATTTTCCCTATAAACATTCAATTTTATTTTTCATGGCCAAAATTTGAACCTTAACTTGCAAAATTACAATTTAGCCCTTAGTTCAAGTTAACAACCTTATGGAAACCTAAACAAAGAGAACCACTAGTATTGTATATCTCAATAAACGTTGAAGCCATAACTCAATACTGGTCCAAGATGATGGGGATGGAAAACAATTGTCAATGTACTACATTAGTAGGGCTTTGCAAGGTGCCAAGGTAAGAAACCCCACCTTCCATAAAGCAAGCTACGCTATGGTATTATTATGCCTCTAACTTGTATAAGCCAATGGATGGAAGTAAAAGGAGTAAAATGACTTACAAGTCAAGAAATATGGAAGGGTATGCCAAATGGTGGCATGAAAAAGTGTTTTATGTTGACCAGGACTAAGAAAAGTAGGGTTAAATGGACATGTGTAGACTAAGGTTGTTGTTAAAATAAGAAGGAGTTATGGGTTTGAATTGGAAAAATTAAAATTTATATGGAGTGGTACAATTCAAGCAAAAAAAATGGAGTGCTAGTTGTATCATGCAAATCAATGGAGATGTTAAGTAGAAGTTTATGCAAAATTTGGTGACACATGCTTATGGTCGGATGTGCTTGTTTCAACTAATTATGGTTGGTATTTGGTTGAGCTCCAGTTCAGTTTCAACTATGAAGAAGAAAAACCAAAGAGCTAAGTGATGTCCGGAGACATCTTCGCTGGAGGACATGGTGGCTTCTGGAGGGACTTCCCAAGGAGGAGAATGCCCGGAGTGGAGGTTTCCCAGGGAGTGGTACCTGAAGAACCCAAAAGGAAAGGTTAGGAGGTCCCCGGGATGTTTTTCCGGGGAGGAGCCTCCGACGCCCAAGTTAGTTTTCTGAGAGGTGAAGGAAAGAGAGCACTCAAGGGTTTAGTGGCCTTGCCTGTTCGTGTCCTCTCAACTGACTGACCAACCGTTTGCAAGGGGCTGCTCTTTGGTATTTATAGAATGTCTGGCCCGTTCAGATCGTGACACGTGTTACACCCGGAAAGGGCTAAATGATTAAGTCCCGGGTTAAGAGGATTAGTGGAAATAAAAAGTTTCCTAATTTGGAAAGTTAGCAATTTAATTGAGGAGACATGGAAATTTTTCCCTAAATGGGAATTGAGCTCGGTAAGCTCGGGAGATCTTAAATTTATTTATGGAATGGGCATTAATGAGTGTTGGACACTCTAGGAATTTTGCTTGGCTTAGGCCAAGAGTTTTGGTGATGAAAATGGTGGAAATTAAAGCTGAGGAACTCAATTGTTCAAAGGTAAAATTTTTGGGAGGACTCAATTGAACAATTGGAGAAAGGTGGAGGGCTAAAGGAGGGATTTGGCCATTATTGCATGGTAAAATAAACCATGGCCGGCCATCCCATTTGTTCATATTTAAATATTTTCCACATAAGCCTCTACCCACATTATTTATTTTGCCCATCATTTTTTACTAGTCTTTGTCTCCCACTTTGCATTATTTTATTTCTCCTCACCATCACTTGTCCAATCAACACTTAATGAGCATTTGACTCATTCTCCCCCCTTTTCATTCAAAAATTCAGCCATGCCATATAAATTAAACAAAATGGCAAAATGGCGCCATAAAGGAAGCAAATGGGTTGTCTTGATGGGACATCACTTTCTTTTGTCCATGGACTTGCATTTGACTAGCTTTCCTCTTTTTTGAATTAGTGTTGACCGGCCATGTTGCATTTAGCCACATTTGGCTTGCATTTGAGCTTCATTTCCCTTCCATGTGCAGCTTACATTCGGCCATGCTCCCATTTCCACTTCATTTCACTAACATTCTCTCTCTCTCTAAGCCAAGGACGCTCTCCCTTCTCTCTAGAACACAAACACATTCGGCCATGGTTCTTTCTCCAAGCTTCATCTTCTTCCTTCACTCTAGCATTCGGCCATGGCTAAATCTACCATTCCTTACACATGCAAACACGATTTCGTGGTGATTTCGTACTCCTAAACACATCTAGACCAAGAACAAAGAGAGAAATCAAGAAAACCCATGAAGAAATGCTTGTCAAGTTTCGGCCTTGGTGAGAAAATGGTGTTCTTGAGCTTCACTTCTCATGAGCTCATGGACATGCATGGCATTTCTAAGCCATGAGGAGCAAGAAAATCAAGGAGAACATCAAGAAAGAACAAGCTCAAGATTCGGCCAAAACAAGGTTGTAAGTGAATCATGTTTTTCATTGTTGATTTCTTGTGTTTTGAGCTAGATATTACTTTTTAATGCTTTGTATATGCTGGATTTTTGCAAGGAAAAGCTCTTGAAGATTCGGCCATGGTATGGTCATAGTGCTCTTGGACTCAACTTGAGAGTTCAAGGCATGCATGGCACTTTTAAGCCATGGAAAGCAAGAAATTGAGGAGAACTCCAAGAAAAGCAAGGATGGATTTTTGGCCATGAGTGTACATGGCATTATGAGGCATGAAACCAAGTGTTCTTGGTGCCTTGAAGCTTGTATGGCCATCCCAAGCAAGGAAACAAGCAAAGGATGCAAGAAAAAGCAAGAAGTAGATTCGGCCAAATGGGTATTTTGGCATGCATGTGCATTTTTCCAAGTGTTCTTGGTAGTAAAGATGTTCTTGTAAGTGTACAAGAAAATGGCCAAAAGTGGGATGCAAAAAGGAGAAATTTTGTAAGCTATGGAAGCACTAGAAGATTCGACCATGTTGTAGATTTGATGTCGTGGCATGTTAGCCATGTGGAGCCAAGTGTTCTTGGCATTATTTTGAGTTGCTAGAAGACTTATAAAGCAAAAATCACAAAGAAGAAATGGAGAAAGCCATGTCATGTGTGTTCGGCCATAGTGCCAATTTTTGGTGGTTGTGTGTGTAAACCAAGTGTTCTTGGTAGCTAGGTGTGCCTAGCAAAATGTGAAGCCAAAATGGTAAAGGAAAGTATGATGATAGATTCGGCCATAACACCGCTTTTATGAATATTGGTGTTAGCCAAGTATTCTTGGCATAAATGGTCCTTAGAAAACTTATGGGACTAAATTGAGCAAAAGAAAGAAGTAATGGGGCTAATTGGGCCAAGAGTTAAATTTGAAGGCCCAAATTGAAAACCAAGTATTCTTGGTGCAGAAACTCTTAAATGGGCTATTTTGGGCCATAATGGCATTATTGGCAAATGGGCTAAAATCCTAGAAAAGGTTAAAATGGGCCCAAATCCTGGAGAAGTTAAATGGGCCAAATCCTGAAAAGGTAAAATTGGGCCTAAAAGCTAAATTGGGCCAAATCCAGAAAAGAAATTAAAAGGCCTAAAAAATTAAAAGGCCGAGTCCAGAAAATGAATAAAAAGCCAAGTGGGCCTGAGAGAACTTAAAAGGCCAAGTGGGCTTGAATCCAAAAAAGGCCAAGTGGGCCTGAGTTCCAGAGAAGGCCAGTTGGGCCTGAGTTCCAGAAGGCCAAGGCCAAGTTGGGCCTAAGTTCCAGAAAAGGCCAAGTGGGCCTGAACTCCAGAAAAGTGCAAATTGGGCCTGGATTTCCAGGAAAAGGCCAATCTAGGCCTAAGTTCACAGAAAATTGGGCCTCAGTTCACAGAAAGGCTAAGTGGGCCTTTACCTCCTTAAGTGAGGTTGAGTAAGTTAAACCAAGTATGCTTGGTAAATTATGGTTCTCTTGTTTAATGAAAAGCAATTAAGTAACTTGTTAGTATTTTGGGCTTTATAGGTCCATTAAGGCAAAGATAGAGTTACAACAACAAACAAAGCAAAGCAAGGCAAAGACAATGAGCAAAAAGGTTACACAAATGGTGGTAAGGATTCCTATACTCACTTATTACATGGTATATTTTCCATGAAATTTCATAGTGAGTATTAGTGCCCCTATGTGATGGTCAAAGAACCAAGTGACCATAGGTGTGCATGTCAGGGCTATGTGGTTGTTACTTTTTGTGAGGACTCATGATACTTTCTTAGTTGGATATTTGGGCACATAAGTGCATATTGGGCAAGGTATTGTTGCTTTGGCAACTAATTATGGTTTACTCATGAGTAATTAGCAAGCATTTAGGGCTGGGGATTGAGTTTGGCCAACTCAATTCCCAAGCTAAGGAGCGCTCAGTTGGTTATAGAAATATATGGCATGCCGGGATTAGTTACATGGTTTATGCTAATGCTTGCGGATGCCAAACGGTGACATGGAACAGTTTGTACGAGGATAGTGTTGTGTGTGTTGAGTTGCGTGCTTCTCTGAACCGTTGTTGTTTGTGCATGCTGACCCATAATATTATTGTTATTGTTATTGTGCTATATCTTGTGTTTTCTTTATTTTAGTGTTTTCCTTTGCAGGAACAGGATTATTTGCCATGATATTCTTGGCATGAATTTATTTGCCATGGTATTCTTGGCATGGGATTTAATTGTTGCCATGACATGCTTGGCACAATTTTAGGCTTTGGAAGCCATATGATGACTTTGAAAGTCATGAGTTATTTACCTCACTAGGCATTGGATGCCGTCGGGATTCTTACTGAGTTTGATTTATAACTCACCCGCCCTGTTATACCTTTTTCAGGAAAAGGATGGCTTGATAGATCAAGCGTAGAGTACCAGAGTACTCTTTACATTGTGCTAAAGGGTTAGGTATGAGTATAGTGTTGCTCAATTTATTCATTTGACTCTAAGTGACTTATGTGGTATAGATTGCTTGTGAATCAAGCTAATGGTTTGGACTTCCTTGTGCAGGCATATGGAGTTTAGAAGTTGTGGGAACAAGGTCTATTAAGCTGGAATGCGTTCCAGGTTATTATGAGTCGAGGTTGGGTAGTATGAGGGCGTGGTCTGTAAAAGCTGAACCTGGCTAATTAGAGACATATAGCATCCTTGGTACGCTTTCCAAGTAAATGATGCTTGTTTGTTTCCATTATGATCGTGATTATCTTTGGATGATTTTTTATGGAATGCCATGATGGATATTCATGTTATGTGCACTAGACTTGGCTGATGCTCATGGATATATATATAAATGTGGTTTTCAAAGTTGAAAATGAGATGGGCTTCTTGGTTGCCATGCATTGGATTAGTACACTTGATGGACACACATTCTATGCACTTAATGGATTAAGTGTATGCTTTGCTTGATTTGCAAGTATGATTTGCTGATTATGTGTGTAACTGGCTAGAGGTAAAGTCCATAAATGGAACACTAGAATTCCACATAGGTATTAGCTTGTTCCTGAAGAGCACCCTGACAACACATTGAAAGTATTTAAGTAACAAGCTAGTACCAGAATAGATCCTGGACTCACGCCATAGGTGCTCGGTTTGTTTGATAAAGCCCCTTCTGATTGAATAACTTCCGTTGCAAGCTTTGGTATTTAGGCCCAGATGGGCCAGGGGCAGTAGTGGGTGTGACAACACGTGTTCGGTCAGATCTGCTGTGTACCTTTGGACAAAGGGGACAAGTAGCTGTTTGTAGGCTCCCTCGAGCCTTGGTCTGAGACAGGTTTTGACAAGGCCTGGGCGGCGTCGGCGTGTCAGAGCGTCGTTTGAGGTGACATGGTGCGTCTATGGGAGATGTGTCAGAGGCTCCTTAAATGCTCCTGCCGTACTCCCGATGTCCTTTGGGCGAGGTCACTCTCTGTGACGAACACCCTTCTTCGGGAGTTATGTTCGCAGTTCGGGGCGCTGCCTAGCTCGCAGGTTCCGCCTTTGGGAAATCCTCTCTTGCTTGTGGTAGCTGGTTCTTCTATCCCAAAGGTGATCCGTTTAATCCCCTGAGGGGGCTGTCTGCACCTTTGGATCTCTCTGGGGTACTAGGCTAAATCCCAAGTTCGAGGCACTGGAATTCGCCTAGTCCGAGGTCAGTACTAGTGCCTCTCTCGGATGGTGCCAGGCTTCCCGAGCATGCTTTTGATAGGAGGTACGTTCTAGGAGAGGCGATAGTCCTTCGGCTATCACTAAGGCTGTCAATTAAAGTTTTTTCTGTGACGGCGAGGTACAACACAAGAGGTTCTCTTTCGCGGGGCTGTCGCAAAGTGGGCAGGCGAGCCAAGTAGATTTTGAGTTCTTCCCAAGCTTTTTGGCAATCCTCATTCCAAGGACGATCATTACTCTCGAGGTCGTCCTTCCTTTTTGCTGCCTTAGTGAGGACTTTGAAGAATGCTCGACACCGGTCTCCATATCTGGAAATAAATCTGCTAAGGGAGGTTATTCTTCCAGCAAGTCTCTGCACATCTTTTATTGTGGCGGGAGTTCAGAATTCCAACAGAGCCTTAATTTTTTCTGGGTTAGCATCAATGCCTCTTTCTGATACCATGTACCCAAGGAACTTTCCCGAAGTTACCCCGAAGGTGCACTTCTTGGGGTTAAGGCGAATTCCGAAGGTCCTGAGCTGGTGAAAAGTCTTCCTTAGGTCTGTGACATGGTCAACAGGCAGCTTGCTTTTGACTATCATGTCATCTACGTAGACTTCCATGTTCCTCCCTATTTGGTCATTAAAGACCTTGCTCATCAACCTCTGGTAGGTGGCTCCTGCATTTTTGAGCCCGAAAGGCATCATGGTGTAACAGTACGTCCCCCTCTCGGTGATGAAGGCTGTTTTTTCTTCATCTTCGGGGTCCATCTTTATTTGATGGTAACCGCTGAAGGCGTCTAGGAAACTTAGGAGCCCGTATTCGGCAGTTGAATCTACCAGTTGATCTATTGGCGGGAGAGGATATGAATCTTTTGGGCAAGCATCGTTCAGGTTTCTGAAGTCGATGCACATCCGAAGTTTGTTGCTTCCTTCTTTTGTGGCGATCACCACATTGCTTAGCCATTCGGGGTACTTGACCTCCCTGATTACATCTGCCTCCAATAAACGTTGGACTTCGGTTTTGATGAAGTCATTTTTATGGGCTGAGATGCCCCGTTTCTTTTGCCGGACAGGCTTTGCTTCCGGACTTACTTTGAGGCTATGTTGTACTACGCGCGGATTTACCCCCGGCATGTCTTTCGGCGAGTAGGCGAACAGGTCTTTATTCATTACCAGAAAGGATACAAGTTTTTTCTTATCTCCTTCGGACAAGTTTTTCCCTATTCGGGTACTTCGTCCTGGGATAAGTTCCACTTCTTCCATTTCTACCTTGCCAGAATCTTCTTTCTCGCCATTTTTTGACTTTGAAGCCCCTGCTTCTACAGCTTGTGTGGAATTGTTTGCTGGGGCTTTTCGGGCTTTGACGAACACCTTTCTTACTTCGCCCTGATCTATGAAGATTTCTGCGTCTCCTTCCTTGGTGGCGAAAGTGACAGTCAAATATCTCACGTCAGGGCGAATGTGCAGATTTCCCTGCGTCTGCCTTCCAAGGATGACGTTGTATGATGAGGGGACATCCATGACGATGAACCTCGCCATTGTCGAGGCAAACAACTCAGCTGGTCCTTTGACCGAAGTCCCTCTCATCATTAATGGAAGGTCGATCCATCCGAGGACGGGTAACTCGGACGGTCCTACCCCGAAGGTCGGTGAAGTGACAGGCAGCAGTTGTGAGATCACTGATGTCATCAAGTAATACCCTTTTTACATCCCATATGCCCAAGCTCGGACGAGCAGTTGTGAAAATAGGACGTCAGCGTTTGATCCGTCATCAAGTAATACCCTTTTGACATCCCAGTTTCCAATTCTTGCCATGATCAGGAGTGGGTCGTCGTGAGGGAAGACGACTGTGGAACCATCTTTTCGGGATAGCTTCTTTGCCGGACTTTGATAGTCCATGACAGCTATTTCCCTGGCCTTCCTTTTCCTTTCCGAGGATGGGAGCCCCGTCGTGATTGTTTGTATGACTCCCACAGGGGGTGGAGGGCGCCTCTTCGGACTTCGGTTTCTCCGCCTGTCGGAGTCGTAGTCCTCATCTTCTACCTTTCCTTCCTCCTCTTTCCTCCCATTCGGGGAAGGCAACCGTAGGTACCGCCGAAGTTGGCCTTGTTTTATCAGCAATTCGATATACTTCTTCAGCTGGAAGCAATCCTCAGTGTCGTGGCCATGATCGCGATGAAATTGGCAGAACTTCTTCATGTTTTTTCTATTTTCAGCGGTCATGGCCCTTGGCCTCTGAACTTGTGTCCCCTGCCTCTCCAGAGTCATGAGGATGTTGGTCCTCGTGGTATTCAGCGCTGTGAAGTTCGGGGGTTTCCTTCCTCGCATTCTCCAGGGTCGCGATGGCTGGTCGGTCGGATAGCGTGCCTGCTGGCTGGACCCCTCGCCACGGGTGTGCTCGGGCCTGGGTCCACCCATTCTTAGTTCTTCGGCCGTCATGTGCTGTTCGGCCCGTCGGTAGAATTCGCCCAGTGTGTCTGGAGGGTCCTTGGAGAATTCGTAGAAGAGTTGGGAATCCCTCCGAAGACCCCTTGTCATGGCGAGGATGCGTATTTCGGGCCGAAAGTCTGGAACACTTAAAGCCTCTCTGTTGAACCTCTCGACATAGTCGCGTATAGTTTCTCCGCTTCTTTGCGCTATGTCGAACATTTGAACGGGCATCTTCGCCGTCGGGCGACTCCCGATGAACTGTTGGGTGAAGGCTGTTGATAACTCCTGGAATTTTCCGATGATTCCTGGAGCCAAGGAGTTGTACCACGCGGTTGCTGGCCCAGAGAGGGTGACCTCGAAGCACTTGCACAAGGTGGCGTCGTCCGCACCGTGCATCATCATGCTGCGTCTGTACTTCGTCAGGTGGGCCTGTGGGTCGGTCCGACCATCGTACGTCTCTAGCCGAGGTACCCTGAAGTCACCTAGCATAGCTGCCTCGACCACAGCTCGGGTGAAAGGAGACTGATCCCCACAAAAAGACTCAGACAGTCTGGCCCAAACTGGCTTGAGAGCCACCTGCCTCTCGACTCGGTCCAGCCTTGCCAATATTTTCTCCATGAGGGCGGCGGCGCTAGGTTCTTCCTCAAGTGGAGGAGATTAACGGCGCCTCTTCGGAGAATGGCTTCGTTGTCGGGGAGAGGGTGACCTCGTCTCGGGCAAAGGGCTCCTTCGGCGTCAAATTTTGGGTTGGTTGGGCCCCGTTTGCCCTGGAAGGCGTGCCCTGAGGGGCATATTTTCTGTTGAAGACTCCTCACATGGGTCTTCACTCCCCGAACTGCGGCGGACTGCTTTGGGGCTCTTTTCCCGAGGGCGTACCGGTGAAGGAGACCTTTGGGTTTGAGCTTGTTGTGGCCATCTTCTGTCTATCTGTTGTGTCATCTCAGCCACAACAGAGCATTGGAAGTCACGGAGGAAGCTCATGGTTATGACCAGAGGACGTTCTTCCTCGGGCGTGGAAGTCCCTGGAAGAGTTTGCTCAGCAGTCGGTTAGACTTCAGGCGCGGACGGGGACTTCGGGAGTCCTTTGTCCTTAGAACGCCGAGTCTCGACGACGGCAACCTGAGGGTGGTTTCCCACAGACGGCACCAAATGATGTCCAGAGACATCTTCGCTGGAGGACATGGTGGCTTATGGAGGGACTTCCCAAGGAGGAGAATGCCCGGAGTGAAGGTTTCCCAGGGAGTGGTACCTGAAGAACCCAAAAGGAAAGGTTAGGAGGTCCCCGGGATGTTTTTCCGGGGAGGAGCCTCCGACGCCCAAGTTAGTTTTCTGAGAGGTGAAGGAAAGAGAGCACTCAAGGGTTTAGTGGCCTTGCCTGTTCGTGTCCTCTCAACTGACTGACCAACCGTTTGCAAGGGGCTGCTCTTTGGTATTTATAGAAGTGTCTGGCCCGTTCAGATCGTTCGGTCAGATCTGCTGTGTACCTTTGGACAAAAGGGACAAGTAGCTGTTTGTAGGCTCCCTCGAGCCTTGGTCCGAGACAGGTTGTGACAAGGCCTGGGCGGCGTCGACGTGTCAGAGCGTCGTTTGAGGTGACACGGTGCGTCTGTGGGAGATGTGTTAGAGGCTCCTTAGATGCTTCTGCCGTACTCCCGATGTCCTTTGGGCGAGGTCACTCTCTGGGACGAACACCCTTCTTTGGGAGTTATGTTCGCAGTTTGGGGCGCTGCCTAGCTCGCAGGTTCCGCCTTTGGGAAATCCTCTCTTGCTTGCGGTAGCTGGTTCTATTATCCCGAAGGCGATCCGTTTAATCCCCCGAGGGGGCTGTCTGCACCTTTGGAGCTCTCTGGGGTACTAGGCTAAATCCTGAGTTCGAGGCACTGGAATTCACCTAGTCCGAGGTCAGTACTAGTGCCTCTCTCGGATGGTGCCAGGCTTCCCGAGCATGCTTTTGATAGGAGGTACGTTCTAGGAGAGGCGATAGTCCTTCGGCTATCACTAAGGCTGTCAATTAAAGTTTTTTAAGGAGGAAAAAGGAGATTCAGGTGCAAATTCAAGAATAGAAGATTGTTTCTACCACAAGGCAACAAGTTCTGGTGGCATGAAGCTTGATTTGGGTTTCTAAAAGTTTCATCCGGTGGTAAAGGCAAAATATGTTTGTTTTCTTCAAATTTAGAAGTATAACTTGTGATTCGTATAGAAATGGTAGGCCTTGGGCTATGGTTTCACTGCCAAATGAACCTTTGTGCTGTTAAGGGCTAAGGTTACCTTTAGGTAATATGGTGTTCTAGCTAGATATGTAGAAAGCAGACTTTAGGACACTATTCTAGGTTTGGCTAATCTATTATGGAGTTTGGAGCTTTAAGTTCTTAAGCTAGATAACCTAACTGAGATAAGTAAATGAATATAGTGGTAGAAAATGCTTGCTAGGTCCTTGAAGTTGTTAAGCTGTGTTGTGGTATGTGTGTCTTGCTTACTTCTATGTTTCGATCTGTGTCCTGAGCAAGATATTATGTTTAGTATATTGTTACATTCATGTTGTGATTGTCTTCTACTATTATTTTATGCAGGGAAAACTCAAGAGAATAACTATGGACTATGTTATGAACTATGTTAATATGTGGCCATGTATATGCTATTTGGCCCTTACTGAGTTGTATAACTCATGCCCTGTTTTCATTTCAAGGGGAAACATTCTGACACTCAAGTCAGACTTCCAGCAATGAGTAAGGAGAGAAAAAGGTGTGCTGGAATGTCGTACCTTAGGACTGGTGATTAGAAGGGTTTATATAGCTAAGAGAGCTCTGAAGAATTCATCTCAGCATAGGAATCCTATTACTTATCCTATAATTATAGGATACTGTTTCAATCCATGGAGGCATTCCTTTATGCATCTATTTGGGCTTATAGCAGGAGATCTTTATTAGCTTTAGGCCCTCAATTTGAGTCTATTTCCTACCAATAGGTCCTCTACAAGAAAATTTGAGCTATGGATCCTGCATTTCCATAGACATCTTATTTTTTTTGGAAAGGATGTGTACACTTGCTCATGGGTGGGATACAAACCCTTTCTTTTGTTGAAAAGCTAATAAACTGAAAATGGCAACATTTACTGGGGATGGTGTGAAACCCCTCGTGCTTCTTAAGGAAGCTGGGAAAATGTCATCATTTGATATTTTTTTCCATCATGCCCATGCGGTTATGACACTTGATGAGTGCATGGGGAGGAGGTGAAGTGATGCCTATTAAAAGCACTTTAGGGAAGTGACTAGGCATTACGGCTTTGATGGCTGTTCGTGGCCACGTGTCCTTCCACTAATGGGCTTAAATTTTGCCATTATTGCAATGGCAGTT
This sequence comes from Aquilaria sinensis, assembly GCA_005392925.1. Classification (NCBI taxonomy): domain Eukaryota; kingdom Viridiplantae; phylum Streptophyta; class Magnoliopsida; order Malvales; family Thymelaeaceae; genus Aquilaria; species Aquilaria sinensis. Next base: position 25,140 of record SMDT01001380.1, read on the forward strand.
TCTAGGATGAAAGCCAATATTTGGAGGTTTCTCTATATATATACCACAAGGGTTTTCACCTTCGTTTTTCATTGTTTGGTTGTTTTACTGTTGATCTGCATGCATTCGCACTTGCTGTTTGCTCGCTGCCTGAGCTTCCATTAGAATTCTCCTCTTTTTGCCAAGGTCACGTTTTTTCCACGTGAATAGGTAATTGATCCTCATCCTTTTTTATCTGCCAATATTTGGGTTTTATTTTGCTTTTTTTTTTCTCTTGGTACTTCTGTTTGGGTTTGTTGTGTTTAGGTTTGTCAGTCATTTCTCCACCACCTCATTATGTTGGCAACAACCTTGATATGGTACACAATGGTTTTTCTAGGTGACTTCTTTGAAATCACCATCCATGGCTGCAACCAATGAGCTAATTCATTAAGGTTGCAATTTTTTCCCAATGCGTAGGTGTTGAAGGGGCTTGTGATGCAACCAAGGCATCCTGGTGATGAATCCTTCTGGTACTTTGGGCTTAACGGTGTTCTGGTTGCCTTCTCCCGTGATAAAACATTAAAGGAAAAGGTTCTAGAGGGTGGCAATAAGAAAATATATGTCCTCACTATTTTCAATGACTAGCTCCATGTTGGTCTTTGTTTGCCTTCATATCCATTAGTGAAGCTGATATGTGAGCACTACTTGTTATGGCCCTCCTAGTGGGAAGCATTCCTGAGGAAGGTAAAGCGCTCCAGATCATGTTTGGAACCTTAATTCAAGTTTACATAGCAAGAATAAGTAAGTTATCAAAGTTCACTAAGTTTCAAAGAGGTTAAGGCACTAAATAAGGTTTATAGATAAAATGGTAATTTTGTATCCTAAATACTAATGCTAGGTCTTGAGTGGTTAAAAATGATTTTTTATAACCTTACTTTTAACTTTAACCCAAACTTAGTTGAAATAAACAAAAGTTGACCAAGAATGACTAAGGCTACCAAAAGAAGGGGGTTTAAATGTTCCATGTCTAATACTTTGGTGGCTTGGGTATTAAACTTGGGTTATAAGATAGTAAAGTGGGGGATGGCTGTCAGAACTCGAGTTCATCCGTCACACCATCATTTCTTCATCCATTTGAGCTGAAAATCAAGAATTTTTGGTGAAAAGATAAGCCACCATAAGTATATAGGCCATTGGAAGCTTATTTCAAGCATAAAATCATAGTTTTGAAGCTTGGAGCTATGTTTTCCACTATCCCCTATTTTTGATACGACGTAATCAATGTGTTCTTGATTGATTTCATGCTTATTACTTGATTGGAAGCCTGGGTTTTGGTTAGAAGTTAGCAACTTGATGTTTTGCGCCCATGTTTAATTCAAACCTAGGTTGGAGTTTGTGGAACCTGATTGGTGTGAAAGCGTTGCATAATTCTTGCATGTTACTTGGAGTTGAGGTAAGGGAGTTGTGTTTTCAAGTTCAATTAATGCTATTGGAATGAGTTTGCTTGATGAATTCAAGTAGTTCTAGCAATAGCATTAGTTAGTGGGCAAGGTTGTATTATGGTGGACTATGACATTTGTGAGGATTGGAATGATGTTATAATGCATCATAGATTGGTCCGTGATAGTTAGTTGTGATCTATACAAAATGTTTTATATGTATGTGAATTTTGGAGGCTATCCATGCATGTTTGATATGTTTGCAAAATGTCCAAAATTCAAACCAGCGAAACTTGAAGTTTTCTGGGTTGTTGCAAGTTTCGACGACATGTCACCAATCATTGGTAGTACTTGTGATGCATCATCGTTACAAAAAAATTGGTAGTTCATTACATGCTGTGGCGATGCATCACCAAAGGTATAATGGCTAAAATTTTCCAATTTTGCTAGAGAGGTCGGGGGAAGTCCTAAGGGGGATCTTAGGGTACCTTGGGGTTCATGCATTTCGGGGGTACTCCGAGACTTTCAAAAGTCCTTCGAGACCTAGGAGTTTTCTTGAGTTTTGTAAATTTTTATAGTTACTTCTACCATAGGTAAGAAAACTAGTTTACTACGGATCACAACTAAGTATCACTAGCTTGGGTGAGAGGTTTAGAACCCTTGGCGACCTAGCCATGCCGTTAGCCATGAGGTTGAAAGGTGAAACCTTAATGCACCTAGTCTACAAGGTCTTTGTGGCCTAGTTTACAATACTCACACCATAGTGCCCCTATACAACATAAATGGGAGAGGTTCAACTGGTGACTTATCACTAGTTAGACTGGCAAGCCAAGCTTGCTAGAGGACAAGGGTATGCCTTGTAGTTCAAGGACTTGGATGAGGAGAGGTCCTAATGGACCTAGGTATATGCATATATAAGACTCTAAGGCTGTATAAGCTCATAGTAGGTCACATATGTTCTTATATGTGGAGTCTTTAGTAACTTTTCTTACAGGGATAGTGAAGACCCTTATTGAGAATTTTTGAATTCTCACTCCCTAGTTATGTTTGTGCAGATTTTGAAGTTGTTGGGTTAGGTAATCACTGAGGGTTATCAAGGTAGTTAGCTGATGCCCTTCCACATCTTCGTTGTGCAACATGATGAACCTAGAGCAGGAACTTCCGGTGAAGGCACGCCTGGATGAGGAGCCTCTGGTGAGAGAAGGACTATAAGGACTCAGAAAAGCAAAGGTTAGGAGCTCCTCGGAGTGTTTTTCCGGGGGAGGAGTCTACGACGCCCAAGTCAGCATTTAGGAATGGAGAATAAGTAGGGAGTGGAGGGATTTTTCCCTTAGAGTCGGATCCCCTTACCGGGGGCGTTTCCCTAATATTTATAGGGAGGTGTACAAGAGAAGTCCGTTTGCCACAGCCTGCCCAGATTGTGAGACATGTTTGGTCGGATGTGGTCCATACCTCGGGAGAGAGGGGGCCTCTAGCCGGCCATAGGCCTCTTGGTCAGGAGCCTAGGGCGGCGTGTCAGAGGGTGTCCAAGGGTAGCGTGTCGAGGACTGAAGGACGACGACATGTCAGAGGCTCCTTTGCCATTTTGTCGTACTCCCACGTGGCTTTTTCGGGGGACCGAACTCCTTCGGAGTACAAACCTCATCCGGGGAGGTGAGCTCCTTTGGAGGAAGGTCCCTTGTTTTCACGAGGCACCTTCGGTTGGGCTAGGTCAGGCTCGGGTACCTGATGATGGCACTTCGTGTGAGCAGCCCGAGGGTGGCCCAAAGAGTATCCGTAGGTGGTTTTGGGCATGTGAGGTCAGCACGAGGTCACCCTTAGGGAGGGTGGTGACCCCTTTTGTCCGAAGTTGGTCCTTTGGGTTTCCTGAGGGTAGCGCCTATCCGGCTTGTCCGAGGGTACTGCTGCCCTCTCTTTCCCAGAGTTTTGTTGTGTCTGTTTCGACCGGAGGTGGTGCACTGGCCAGCGGTAGTACGCACACATAAAGTCCTTCAGGGGGCGATAGCCTTTCGGCTATCACATGCCCCCCTCGGAAAATCAAAGGTGTTTCTTCAGTTTGGGGAGTTTCGGGAGCCTTTTTGTGGCATGCTGTGTTTGGTCTCGTTACCATGATGGGCTCCCAACCGAGGTCTCCTTCTTCCTAGAAGGGAACTCCGGTGAGCTAAGGTGTTCTACCGAGGTAATTCCTCTGGCGTTTGAGTGGTGTCACTAGCTCTTCTGCCGAGGTCATCGTCCAAGGTGCGTACTTCCACTGACCTTTCTATCAGTGAATCGTTTTGTCTTCCCATTACATACAGGCATGTTACTTTGGATAGGGTTGTGTAGGTTTGCCAGTTGTCAGGGTCGTGCCCTTGTTTCTCTTGTTGGCTTACATGTGGCAGCTGATGAGTGGCGAACGGTTACGTCGGTTACATCAATTGCATCTCTTCGCCTTCGAGGAGCAATAATGATGACATTTCGGCTGCCTTTTTCGGCCCATATAAAGCCCTCTTGCCTCAGACCTTCACACTATTTTCCTTTGCTCTTATTTGCTCCAGATCTCTCTCTCGTCTTTTTTCTCCTTCCAGCAGCGGTTCTAGCGGCGGAGCGATTTTCGGCAACCCTTTATGACGGCGTCCAGGAATCCAGATTTTGGAAAAACTTTTGGTGGGTCTTTCTTTCTGAAGTTCTTCCTTCCTTCCGAAGTCATTTGTTCTGAAGTTTTTTTTTTTTGAAGTCCTTTGGTTCTCTTTCTTTAGTTTTCCCAAAGTTACCTTTCTTTTCTTTGAGAAATGTCGAACCCGGTTCCAGTGATGACCGTCTGTCCTATTCCTGAAAGTTTTCGCCCCCTTGAGTCTCATCCATGCTGCACTACTTCGGAGAAAATGACGAAGTGGGTAGAGAAATTCTATCTCCCAACTTAGGCTGTCACACCTCACTCAGGCCCTGGCCTAAAAGTTCCTAAACTAGCTCATAAGCCCAACTCCATAATTAGGTTCCTAGCTCCCGGCCTAGAAAGCAAAGCAACTTTTAAATCTTATTTTCTTAATTTATGGGGCCTGGGAGGTGGCCTAGGTGGCTTTAACAAAGTTCCATTAACAACTTCCAGCAAGGGCAAGGCCCAAAACCCTTAACTTGCACAGCAAGCAAGGTAACACTTAATACAATTTTAAGTGCATACATGGTGTGCATCAAGTGTACTACCTAAATGACAACCAAGAAGCCCATAGAGTTGGTTTAGATTTGAAAACCACATGTCTAATGTGCTTGATGCTCTCGGCCAACTAAGGTACATATAGTTATGCATAACATTTTCATGAAGCAAGGCCCATACTATTCACATAAAGGTGCCAAACCTTGGCCCATAATATCCAGCAAACATAAGCAAGCATAATGCCATCCATAGTCCATACATAACTTGGCATACAAAACCCATAAAAGCATCACAAGCCTAGGTATTAAAGACTACACATATAAACACAAAAGGGTAGTCAACCTAGCAACCATAACATGGCTACACATGCCATGAAACCAAAAGTATTTATGCCAAGTTATTACATGCCAAGACCCCTAATGGTCAAACATGACCTTGAGTATGCCATACAGTAGTACACACTGCAACACCAACCCAATAGCCTGATTCATGGTCATGAAGGAGAATACTATGATCAAAGCCACAGTCCAAGTATCCATAGCCCTCCTAGACAAGTCTCCAACTACTGCCTGCAAACTTAACTTATAAGTCTCGGCCAACTATAGGTAAATAAGACTTGTAATGAACCCAAAATGTCAAGCCAAGCACACATTGGCACATACCTTGGGAATTAAGCAAAATTAGTGCAAACACAAGCACAAGCAAGCAAACACTACTCAGGCCGAATGTCCTTGCTTGAAATAAAGGAATGGGCAGTGAGTATAACTCAGTAGGATTCACATTTATATACATATGCAACTCAAATGAGTCTATTTAGTTAAGTTGAGTGTTCACTCAAAGCTTAACCTCCAATGAATTAGCTCAACCTACAAAACAAACACAAAGACAAGAAAACCAAGCATATACATATACAAGATAGATAACTATGGCAATTAATCCATAAGTGGGGTTAGCAAGCACAAGGAATCACCAAAGCACACAAGTACACATACACACTCCACAATGTAGCTCTCGGCCATATAACCATACATGTACCCATGTGCATTTCTTGCACACAAACCTTACCAATATATCATTTCCATTTGGAGCTCACAAAATGCCAAGCAAATAGGCCACATTTACTTGCATTTCTAGTACATGTACCATAGTTAATTAGCTAATCAACAAATCAACCAAGTATATACATTAAGCCCATCAAGCAACTAAGATCACATGGCAGATTTTGATCATCACTTAGCCACTCTAAACACTTGAACCATGGCACATTACCAAGCAACATCAAGTGTTAGTGAATCCTACCTCAATAGCTCTCGGTCACAACCAAGCTTTAAGTGTCCAAGTGTTCCACAACCACAATGCCTACCAAAACAATCACATAGGCATCAACACACATACTCATGGACTAACTACCATGATTCACATGAAGAACACCAAGATACACACTTAAGCTCTCGGCCATAAAGTCCCAATTTCGTATACATGTGCTGCCCATCCTTTTAACATATCACATGATATTCTAATCATCAATGAACATCATCCATTGCACTATTACCAAGTAACCAAGTGAAATGCACCATTTCACTCTAAACAAGTGCCCAGGCCCAATTTTGTATACATGTGCGGCCCATCCTTTTAACATATCACATGATATTCTAATCATCAATGAATATCATCCATGGCATCATTACGAAGTAACCAAGTAAGATGCACCATGTCACACTAAACCAAGCTCTCGGCCAAATGCCCAATTCCATATAGTTGCATTATTCAACATTCCATTTTACTACATGAGCATCTAAACATCCAGTAAGCTTACTCATGGCACAAACGCCATGTAACCAAGCAAGCACACTCAAGTACTTTAACCCATGTTCTTGGCCACATTGCCCAACTATACATACTAATGTCCTTCGTCACTCTAACTCCACACATATGCATGAAAACATCAATGACTATTATTTCATGGCATCATTACCATGTATTCAAGCAATGGGCACTAATCTATGCCACTTCAAGCTCTCGGCCTTAAAGCTAAACTTCACATTACAATGTTCCTCATCCATTCAATCCAACATATGATCATCAAATCATCATTAATCAACGTCCATGGCACTAATACCATGCAATTCAACAAGGAACACACCTTTACCTCAAAGTGTAGCTTTCGGCCAAACTTCCACTTGTTCAACTTGATGTTCTTTGCTCAAGTTTCGCCTAGCACAAGTATAATTAGGCAACAACACACTTAGTCATGGATTAATTTCCATGGAAATCAAGAAGAACACCAAGATAAATCTTCCAACACATTCGGCCAACAACAACTTCCTAAATCGACATCAAGCTTGTTCAATTAACCCAATCCAATAGTAATTTAGCACTTTAATCCCTTGTTCATGGAAGAAAATACCATGTATTCAAGAGGATAACAAGGATTACCTCAAACCCTAGCTCATTAGCTTTCGGCCTTCTTGAAACTTCAAGAACTAAAGCTTGATTCCAAGTGAGCTTATGCCGAAACAAGCCTTCCAAGCTTGAACCCTTCACATATCTTCAAGATTCTTGAATTTCAAAGCCAATTTCTGAAAGAACTCAAGAGCAACTCTCGGTTAAGCTATGAACAAAGCAAGCCCGAAATGAAACAAAATGGCCTTTGACTAGTTTCGGCCGAATTAACTTGGGTTTTAGTTAGCTAAATGCCAACTTTTTCCTTCCAATAAAATGCATGGTGCAAAGTAGCCTTCCAAGCTTACAAGTCCACAAAACCGCCACTAAAACTTGTGTCTAAATGGACACTTAAGTCCACACATGGCCCAAGATGCCAAGCAAATAAACAACACAAGTACCAAGGTGTTATATACACCAATGCATAACTGGCCATGTAACTAAAATAAAGACTAGTTAGCTTAACTAGTAACTAGTGAATAGTACACTAGTGGTAGACAAGATTTTGACTAGTAATCATTGTTGTCTCCCACAAATGGTCTAGTCTTGCACTAGCCATCATAGAATTTTGCATGGCCAACAATGCCATCCTTAAGTTTGTAGTTTCAATTGTACCACTTAACTTAGTGCACAATTTAGTCCCCTTTCTCTGTTTTCTGTCAGCTTTCCCATAGTACATTTTCTATGTGCAGTTAAGTCCTGAAAGTCTCCAGTTTTGCACATAGGTCACTGTACTAGTTTCCATAGTCCTTCTTACTTCCCCTTTCTGTTTTCTCTCATTTTCCTTGGTTCTCCTTGGCCTAAGCCAAGCATTTAGGAGGTGCCTAACAATTCCTCCCTCCTTAAAGAATTTGGTCCTCCAAATTCTTCACCAACTTAAGGTACAATTGAGGATACTTAGAGGCAATCTCCTGTTCCACTTCCCAGGTTGCTTCCTCAGGAGTGTGATTGCTCCACTGCACCTTAATCATAGAAATCCACCTACTTCTTAACTTCCTAGTATCTCTGGCCAGGAACTGGATTGGCACTTCTTCATAAGTGAGGTTAGGTGTTACAATCACAGTTGTAGGTGTTTCTATCTGCTTGTGACTTGGAACATTCTTTTTGAGCAAACTCACATGAAACACATTGTGTATGTTTCCAAGTTCTGGAGGCAAGTCCAGCTGATATGCCACATTTCCCACTTTGGCCTGTATCTGATATGGCCCCACATACCTAGGTGCCAGTTTCCCCTTTTTCCCAAATCTGATTACTCCTTTCATTGGAGAAACTTTGAGCCACACCCAGTCTCCTTCCTGGAACTCCAGGTCCCTTCTCCTTTTCAGGTTTGCATAGGCTTGCTGCCTATCATTTGCAGTCTTGATCCTAGCCTGGATCAACTTAATTTTCTCAGTGGTTTCCTTAACAATGTCTGGCCCTAATTCCAACTTGTCTTCTGGCTGATGCCAGCAGTGAGGAGTAACACATCTCCTGCCATATAAGGCCTCATAAGGAGCCATTCCTATCACTGAATGATAGCCATTATTATAGGAAAACTCTACCAATGGGAGATGTACATCCCATTCACCCTGGAAGTCAATTACACAACACCTCAACATATCTTCCAGAGTTTGTATAGTTCTCTCTGTCTGTCCATCTGTCTGGGGATAGTACGCAGAGATAAACTTAAGTTTAGTACCCAGTGCCAGGTGCAGGGATTTCCAAAACCTAGAGACAAATCTAGGATCCCTATCTGACACTATATCATCAGGTATCCCATGCAATCTTACTATCTCTCTTATATAGAGTTGTGCCAATTTATCCAAAGAATCAGTAAGATTCATAGGAAGAAAATGGGCTGCCTTGGTCAGTCTATCCACAATGACCCAAATGGCATTATGCCTTCTCCTTGTTAGTGGCATACCCACTACAAAATCCATAGAGATGGATCCCCATTTCCTCTCAGGTATGGGTAAGCTTTGTAGCTTTCCCCCTGGTTTCTGGTGCTCCACCTTCACTTGTTGGCAGGTTTCACAACTAGCCACAAGTGTATTTATATCCTTTCTCAAATATGGCCACCAAAAATATGCTCTAAGAGCATGATACATCTTTGTGGCTCCTGGGTGCATACCCAGCTTACTAGAATGAGCTTCCTCTAGTATTTGAACTCTTAGGTTGTCCTTTTCAGGCACATACAACCTATTTTGGAAATATAACATTCCCTGCTTGAAGGAAAAACCCTGGAATAGTTCTCCCTTACTTTTGCCAGAAATCAACTCTAGCTCCTCATCACCAGCTTGAGCTTCCTTAATAAGCTCTTTCCACTCTGGTGTAATAGTGAGTACTTTCAACTGCTCACTTTCTTTAGCCAACCATTGGCTTGCTAACTGAGTAATACTCAGGCTTTCTGCCTTATGCTCAATTTCACCACCTTTGAGTATTCCAGTATAGTTTCTACTCAAGGCATCTGCCACTACATTGGCTTTCCCAGCTGTGTACTCAATTACACAGTCAAAATCCTTCAGGTATTCCAACCACCTTCTTTGTCTCATATTCAAATCCTTTTGTGTGAAAAGGTACTTGAGACTTTTGTGGTCTGTAAACACTTGGAATTTATTACCAAGAAGATAATGCCTCCACTGCTTAAGGGCAAAGACCACTGCTGCCAGTTCCAGGTCATGCACTGGATATTTCTTTTCATGTGGTCTCAACTGTCTGGACCCAAAAGCAATGGCTTGCTTTTCTTGCATTAAAACACAACCTAGTCCTACATGAGAGGCATCTGTAAATACCTCATATTCCTTTTCAGGATCAGGCAGGACCAGTACAGGAGCTGTTGTCAGCCTCCTTTTTAGCTCTTGAAAGCTTTCTTCACACTTAGGCTCCCAGACAAATTTCTGGTTCTTTCTAGTTAACTGAGTCATAGGAGCTGCTAATACAGAAAACTTTGGCACAAATCTTCTGTAGTAGCCAGCTAACCCCAGGAAGCTTCTGACTTCCCTTACACACTGGGGCTGCTTCCAATCAAGGATTGATCTTACCTTTTCAGGATCTACAGCCAATCCTTGATCATTTATTATATGACCCAGAAATCCAATTTCCTTTGTCCAAAATTTACATTTACTCAGCTTTCCATAAAGCTGATGTTCTTGGAGCAATCCAAGCACTACTTTAAGATGTTCTTTATGAGTTTCCTCATCCTTGGAATATACCAAGATATCATCAATGAACACCACCACAAAGTGGTCCAGGTGTGCCCTGAACACCCTCTGCATCAAGTCCATAAAGAATGCAGGTGCATTAGTGAGCCCAAATGGCATCACTGTATATTCAAAATGACCATACCTAGTCCTGAAAGCAGTCTTAGGTATGTCCTCCTCCTTTACCCTTAGCTGGAAATATCCAGACCTTAGATCAATTTTGGAGAACACTCTTGCTCCTTTTAATTGATCAAATAAATCCTCTATCCTTGGGAGAGGATACTTATTCTTTATGGTCAATGCATTCAGTTTCCTGTAATCTATACAGAGCCTAAGGGTTCCATCCTTCTTTTTCACAAATAACACAGGTGCTCCCCAAGGAGACACACTGGGTCTAATGAACCCTTTTTCTAGCAGTTCATCCAACTGCTTCCTGAGTTCTACCATCTCAGGCACTGCCATTCTGTATGGAGCAGTAGATACTGGTGCTGCTCCTGGCACCAGCTTAATTTCAAACTCCACCTCTCTCAAGGGTGGCAAACCAGGCAGGTCTGTAGGAAAGACCCCTGGAAAGTCCTGAACCATAGGTATTTTCCTAAGTTCATCAGATATTTCCTGGTCATTCAGTACCAGGCAATCCTGCTCACCTCCTGGAGTTATCATCTCCAGTACCCTCAGGTGGCTATCCTTAGCTAACTCTAAGGATCTATCCAAGTCATAAGCTATTCCACCAGGCATTAATAATTGTCTAGCCTGACAATCAATAACTACTTTGTTTTCTCCTAGCCAATTCATGCCTAAGATCACATCATAATCATGTGTCTCTAGCACTATGAGATTAGTTCTCAGTTTCAGCTTGCCTATTTGTATTTCACAGTTTTCTACCATGTAACAAGCAAACAAGACTTCATTGCCAGCGGTTCTTACCAAGTACATGTTGGTCAAATATTTTACTTCTAGATTCATGGTCTTAACCAAGCTATTAGATACTATAAACAATGATGCTCCAGTATCAAACAGAACAGATACTAACTGGCCATTAAGGTAAATTGTACCTTTTAGGGCCCTTCTGCTAGTCTTTTGCTGACTAGTCTCTCTCTCAGCATTCTCAGCCTCTGGTGTTTCTTGTCCTCTCCTGGAAGATTCCAGTTGAAACACCCTTCCTGGAAGAGTACCAGGCCTTCTCTGCTCTTGAGGAACTCTGGGTGCTGGCCTTCCACCCTGGCCTGGCCCCTGAGTCCTCAGCTGGGGCATGGGCAGCTGCCCCCTAGGTCCTCTGGGACTAAAAGTTCCCAGCAATTTCTTGCTGCCTTCACCCCTTTTTGGGCAATCCTTCACCCAGTGGTCTGGGGCACCACACCTATGGCATCCTGTGGAAGCTTTAAAGCATGGCTTGTTGCCATGGAACTTTCCACAAGTGCTGCACTGAGGACCATACTGCTGTGGCTGTGGCCCTCTATCCTTCCTGTTTTCCTTTCTGCCTCCTCCTGCATCTCTCTCTTCTCTCGGCCTTTTTGATGTTTGGCCCTTCTTTGTTCCACTACCACTTCCAGGCCCACTTTTGAATTGTTCCTGGAATTCCTGCTCCAGAGCCAATGCACTCTGCATGACTGTATAGTAGTCTCTGGCTCCAATTGCTCTGAGGATCTGCCTCAGTTCTGGTCTCAGCCCTCTGATGAACCTTTTAGTTCTCAGCTCCTCCTGTCCTTCATACTGAGGGGCATATCTGATCAAACTATTGAACCTCTGCTCATACTCCAGCACACTGAGGTTCCCCTGTTCTAGTTGATCAAATTCAACCCGTTTCTGGTCTCTCTGTGCCGCACTAACATACTGCTGCCGAAAGACCTTGAGAAAATCAGCCCACCTCATAGACCTCCTCCTGTCTGGATGTCTCCTCTGGTTCTGATGGCCAGGGGCCTCATCGTTCAGAGTCATGATGACTGGAGGGGAGACTTCTGGGAGGAAGAACTCCTGGTGGAGTTGGATCGCCCAAAGGAGAGTGCCTGAAAGCTCAAAAACAAAGGGTTAGGAGGTCCCCGGAGTGTTTTTCCGGGGGGGGAAGCCTCCGACGCCACCACCCAAGTCAGTGGTTGGCTGAGAGAAAGGCAGAGAAAATAGCACAAAGGGCTGAGGAGTCTCGCCTGGTAATTTTCTCAGAGTGTGGGAGCAGTGTTTTGCCAACCCAGCCTCCTGCCAAGTATTAATTCCTGGTATTTATAGGAGTGCCTAGCCCATTCAGATCTGCGACACGTGTTCGGTCGGATGTTCCTGATTTTCTGGGCGTAGGAGACAGATAGCTGGTAACTCCAGGTTGCCTTGAGCCATGTGCTGAGACGGGCCATGATGTGATTTTGATGGCGTCAGCGTGGCAGTGCGCCTTTTGAGGCGGATTGTGGCGTCTGTGAATGGATGTGTCAGAGAGCTTCCTTAAATGCTTCCATAAATACTCCTGCCGTACTCCCGAGGTCCCTGGGTGAGGTCGTCCTTTGGTACGGACAGAGCCTCTTCGGGAAACAAGCCCTCAGTTCGGGGGTTCCCAGTTTCAGGGAGTTCCGCCTTCGGGGATATCATGTTCGGCTCGCTATGTCTGGTGCCGCTTTTCCGAAGGCGATCTGTTCACAACCTTGGGGGGGCAAGTAGTGTCCTCGGGTTTTCCTGGCGTGCCGGGCTCGGAGCTCTTCGGCTATCTCCCGAGGTGCATGATCACACCTTTTCTCGGGTAACGCCAGCTTCTTCTGGCCATTCTTGTGGCAGGGAGTTCGGCCAGATAGAGGCGATAGCGTTTGGCTATCACATGCCCCCCTTTGGAAAGCCGAAGTGAAGACTTCGGTTTTGCATCTCTTTCCGAGGTTGTTTATGGGAGTCTCTTTGGAAGCTCAACCTGTTCCGAGGATGCGCCTTTTGCCCGAAGATCATGGGCTCTTCGGATCCTTGGCCTGTTCTTTGGTGTCTTCGAGGCGGAGCCTGTGCCGAAGATACACCTCTTGCCCGAAGGTCATGGGCTGTTCGGCCATAGCCTGTCTCTTGGCGTCCTCGAGTTGGCCTGCTCTTTGTTTCTGCAGGTCTGTTTGGCCAAGCGTGTCAGTCTGGAGCGGCGCGTCCCAGTTTTCCTAGGGATGTCAGAAGACGTGTCCCAGTTTTCAAGGGACGTTTGGAGGACGTGTCCCATAAGTTATTTTTGCGCGAGACCAAAGTTGACACGTGGCGCTTTGCCATTGGAGGAGAGTCGCGTCGTGCCTTACAGAGAGGCGATCGTGCGTGCCTTTTCAGGTGCAGAGAGCAGTTACGGCGACGGTTCGCCTCCAAAGGTTACTTATGACGATGTTTCGGTTATCCACCTCTGGCTTATAAGTAGCCCATTCCATCATAAGTTTCCCTTTGCTTTTTCTTCTGCTCTTTTCTCTGCTTTGCCCCTGTTCTTGCACTTTCTTGCTTTCTGTGGCGGAGCTACCTTAATCAGAGCTTTTTTCCAGCCAACTTTCACGACGGCGTCCTCAGATTTTGGCAAATCTTTCGGTGGGTTTTTGTTTTCCAGAGCATTTTGATCCCTGTGTTCTTTTGAGTTTTTCTCTGGAAACTGTTTTCTTCAGTTTTCAAACTCGTTTTCATGTCGAAAATGCCCATTCCTGAGAGCTGGCAGCCTCTTTTAACCCATCCTTGTTGCACCACCCCTCGAAAAACACAGAGAAGTTAGCCTTCAGCCATTCCGCCCCTGAGAAGTACGCCCTGCTAAGGCTTTTCCGAAGAAAAAATTCTTTCTTCCCTCTTACGCCATTACTAGGCTGCCTCGTTCTAGCCATTATGCTTTTTCAAACCATAGTAAGGAGGTTACCGTTTTCCGAGCCCAGCTGAAGGCTGGTCTTCGGTATCCTCCCCCGAAGATGGTGTGCGAGTTCTGCAAATTTCATGGCATTGCTGTGAACCAGCTTCCCCCGAACTCGTTCTGCTATTTTAACGCCTACCTCTGCATGTGTGGCGTCTTCGGGATAGAACCCCATTTCATAATCTTTATAAGCCCAGTACTACAAGCTCTCTAGTGGTCCCGAAGGGTGGCTTCTATTTCATGCTATCCTCGTGGGATCCGGGAGCAAGAAATTTCATGTTCACCTTCGCCACTAAGGATAGCTGGCGGGGGTGGCAACAGAAGTTCTTCTTCCTGAAGATGGACGAGGCCTGGTCGTACGTTCCGACCAAATGGGCTCAGGGAACACTGGATGTGGACGTTGTTGATCCGAGGATGCTGCTGACCCCAGAGTTGGCTCCCGTGTTTGCGGATTTCGACGCCCGCATTCGGGCTGTCTCTGACTGGGATCCCGAGGTCGCTCCGCGCGCCCTTTACCCTTTTCCAATTAACTGGAAGTTGATGACCGAAGAGGTCCTTCGGGAATTAAAGGTGGTAAAGGAGCACAAGACTGACCTCAAGATGCTGATGCCCCGAGGCATCTTCGTTTATTGTCATGTTGACAGGTGGGGAGACTTCCTGAGGAGGCGAGCGCCTGGAGCTCTGGTTTCCCAGCTGAGTGTGCCTGAAAAGCTCAAAGAAGAGGTTAGGAGGTCCCCGGTTTGCTTTTCCGGGGAGGACCCTCCGACGCCCAAGTCAGTTTTCTGAGTGAAAGTGGAGGAAGAACACTAAGGGGTCAAGTGTCTTGCCTGTGTTGTGTTTTCTCAGAGGGAGGAAAATGCCCATCCTTTGCCCAGTCCCATTTCCTAGTATTTATAGGAGTAGCTGGTCCGTTCAGATCATGACACGTGTTCGGTCGGATTTGATCTGTACTTTTGGACCTAGGGGACAGGCAGCCGTTTGCAGCCTCCTTTAGCCCTGGACCCGGACAGGTTGTGTCAGGACTGGGGGGGCTGCGGCGTGTCAGTTTGCCGTTCAGATGTGACGTGTAGGGCTTGTGGGCAACATGTCAGAGGCTCCTTAAATGCTCATACCGTACTCCCGAGGTCCCCTGGCCGAGGTCGCCCTTCGGTGCGTGCACCCTCTTCGGATTCTATCCGTCCTTCGGTGTGAGCACCTCCTTCGGGATCTATCCCATAGTTCTGGGAGCTCCCTTGATGAACACCTTCTTCGGGACTTACACCCGTAGTTCGGGGATTCCCTTGTCCAGGTGTTCCTTGTTTGGGGAAGTTTTCTTTGGGGGTTCTGCCTTCGGGGAGATTCCCTTTTGTTTGGGAGAGAGGGCTCTTTTACCCGAAGGCGATCAGCTTGGCCCCTCGAGGGAGACGGTAGTATCCTCGGAATTCCTGACGTGCTAACCGAAGTCTCGAGCTCATAGTGTTTAACTTCGCACCTTCCGAGGTCGGTGATAGATCTTCTCTTAGGTGACGTCAGACTCCTTGACCAATTTTCTGGTGGGGAGTTACTACCGAGGGAGGTGATAGCCCTTCGGCTATCACAGGCCCCCCTTCGAAAAGCCGAAGTGGGAACTTTGGTATATCGGCTTCCGGGGCCTTTGGTTGTGATATCTGCACCGAAGATGCCCTATTTTCCCTGAAGCCATAAGCTGTCTCTTTGCGTCTTCGAGGTGAGAGAAGATAGGCTAACCCTGTGCCGAAGATACACCTTCTGCCTGAAGTCACAGGCTGTCTTTTGGTGTCTTCGACGTAAGAGAAGATAGGCTAACCTTGTGCCGAAGATACACCTTTTGCCCGAAGTCACAGGCTGTCTTTTGGTGTCTTCGAGGTAACCTACTTTTCTGCCTTTATAGGTCTGCTCATGCGTCGCGTCTTGTGCCTAGCAGAGTCAGTCTAGGGCGGCGCCTCGAGACTTAATGATGTCAGAGGGCGTGCTCGGTATTCTGGCGCGATGGATGACACGTGGCACGTTTGCTGCGCGATGGCTGACACATGGCGTGCTATTATTTGGTGAGGTTGCATTGAGTACAGCAGGCATGACTTTTCAGGCGCACTTAGCAGTTATGGCGACGCTTCGCCTTCCGAGGGGTACTTATGACGTCGGTTCGTTTAGCCTCCTCGGCCTATATATATCTGTCCTGTCATAACCCTCTTTTTGCTTTTGCTTTTGCTTTGCTTTACCTTCCAATCTCTCCCATTTTTCCGCGGCGGTTCTCCTTTTTCAGGCGTTTTTCCGGCCACTTTTCACGACGGCTTCCCGAAACCCAGATTTCGGCAAGACTTTTGGTGGGTTTTAGTCCTTTTGCTTTGTTCAAAGCTTCTTCCAAATTCGTTTTTCACATTTTTCCCGAACTCGTTTTCATCATGCCTATTCCCGAGAGTTGGCAACCTCTTCTTTCTCACCCCTGCTGCACTACTCCGGAAAAATTAGCGAAGTGGAAGAAAAAGTTTTTCTTACCTTCTTATTCTGTCACGAGGTTGCCACGTTCTGACCAGTTTTCTTTCTCTAACCGAAGTGACGAAATCACCGTTTTCCGAGCCCAGCTGAAGGCCGGACTTCGGTACCCTCCCCCGGAGATGGTTAGCGAGTTCTACGATTTCCATGGCATTGCCGTTAACCAGCTTCCGCCGAACTCGTATTGCTATTTCAACGCCTTTCTCTGTATGTGCGGCATTTTCAAAATAAAACCCCACTTCGTTGTTTTTCTTCAGTACTACAAGCTCTTTGTGGTCCCGAAGGGTGGCTTCTATTTCATGCTACCTCGGGGATCCGGGAGCAAAAAATATAAGTTCACTTTCGCCAACAAGGACAGCTGGTGAGGGTGGCAACAAAAGTTTTTCTTCCTGAAGAAGTCGGAGGCCTAGTCGCGTGTCATGACCAAGTGGGGCTCGGGGAAGGCTCGAGATGGATGTCGTTGACCCGAAGATAATGCTAGACGCCAAAGTAGCACCTATCTTTGCAGACTTCGACAGACACATCCGAGCCGTCTCTGATTGGGCTTCCGAGGTCCCTCCTCGTGCCCTTTACCCCTTTCCGATCAACTGGAGGCTTATGACCGAAGAGGTCCTTCGGGAACTCAAGGTGGTAAAGGAGCATGAGACAGACCTCAACATGCCGAAACCCGCTTCTTCGGGGAAGGACTCCTGGCTCGTGAAACTCCTTCGGGGGAATGAGACTTATGAGTCTTTTTATGAGAGTAAGTTACTTTCTCATTTTTCCCTTCATAACTTCATCTTGGACTTACACTGATCTTCTTTTTCTTTTTTCAGAGATGGGCGACGACGCGGCTGCCTTCTACAAGGCTCTTTTTACCGGTCAGGCCGAGAGGGGCGAACAGACGAAGAAGGCCGCTTCTCGGAGGCGGAAGCAGACTTCGGTGGGCCCTCCTTCCAAACGGGCAAAGAAAGCTGCTCCTTCCTCTCTTCCGCAAATTCCGGAGGAGGTAAGTTGGGAGCCCGAGGAGCTGCTCCTTCCTCTCTGCTGCTTCTTTGCCCGAGGTTCCTTCTGTCGACGTCCCTTCTTCCGACGTCCTTCCTCAAAGCCCCACGCCTTCGCATGCTCTTCTGGAGGGCGATGGGGAGGAGACCCCTTCTGCCGAGGAACGGCGCCAAATAAAAGGCAAGGGGATCTCTACTGAGGCGACGTCGATTCTTGACGACGACGTTACCGAGGTGCCAGCAGGTTTGTACTTTTGTCGAACAACCTTTTGTTTTCTTGTGCAAATCCTTAAGGTTTTTCTGGCCTTAACCAATTTTTCTGCCTTGTTGTGCAGCGGAGGTGGCCGCTCCTGACTGGGTTGCCGAACACGCCCGCAAGAGGGCCCTTCGGGATGCCAAAGTCCCAGCAGGGAAAGTTCCGAAGGAGCCCTTCTGGACGTTCACGGAGGACATGAATATGTACTCCGAGGACTGTCCTGAGATGGCCAGGCAAATGTGCAAAGGGGTGCTTACTGAGGCCTCTTACAAGGCCCTTACGGCGGCTTACCCAGGCGACAACTCTTTGGCCGCCAAACTCACTGAACATGCCGCCCAGGTATGCTTCACTGTTTCCTCAGTGCCAATTTTGCCTTTGCTTTTTACTTAGCATCATTTTCCCTTTGTTTGTTTTTTTGCAGCTGATGGGGTATGCTGGGTTGCTCCGAGTTCGGGTGGCGCGAGAGTCAGAAAGGAGGGCGTCACTCTGGGACCTTTACACCAAGACGAAGGCCCAGTGTTCGGCACTGGCTGCCGACAATGCTCAGCTGAAGCAGTCTTCAGAGAAGGAAATTGCTGAACTTCGGGAGGGGTTCATAAAAGAGAAAGAGGAACTTGAGAAAGGCACCTCCCAGAAACTTTCCGACATCGGCTCTCGGATGGCGGAGCTGACTTCGATCGTAGAAGCGATTCAAAAGGATAAGTCAGAAAGTGACGCAATCCTTGCGAAGACGCTCGAGGAAAAGGCCCAGCTCGAAGCCGAGGTCGCATCTCTGAAGAAGCCTTCAGAAGAGAAGAAGAAGATGAAGGCATTGAAGAGAAAGCTCAAGGATCTGGAGAAGGATTACGCGGATCTGGAGAAGGACTATGCAGATTTGGCGGTCAAGAAGCGGGAGTCCGATGATATGACGAAGTTGGGCTTTCAAGACGGCTTCTGTCTTGTTCGGCACCAAATTCTGCAGAAGTTCCCAGATTTTGACCTCTCCTTCCTGGAAGGCATGAACATCCCCAAGGAGCCTCGGTGGACTTGGTCCAAGATCGAGCACTTGAAACTGCCTCCTTCTCTCCTGGCGCCGAAGGCTGCTGACAAAAGCACAGAGGCTGGCAGTTCTCAAGACGCCGAGGTTCCTTAGTACTAGGGCCTTTTGTCTTCATTTTCTTCTTCTTTTTTGTAGTCTTTCAGCAACTTTCTTCTCTGTAAGCACTCTTTGGCTTAATAGATAAAAATTTGGCTAAGTATTTTTTGCCAGATTCCTTTGTTTCCTTCTGTCCCGAACATAATTCGCTCGAGAGACTTCGGAAAACCATACTTTTGCTTTCCTTTGTCTCGAACATATTCGCTCAAGAGACTTCGGAAAACCATACTTTTGCTTTCCTTTGTCCCGAACATATTCGCTCAAGAGACTTCGGAAAACCTTACTTTTGCTTTCCTCGGCGATTGCTTTCGTGAGATTCTTGTTTTGTACTTCTTCAGAACTTTTTACTTAGACAAATTTTTCCAACTTGTGCAATACAACTTTCCCACCAAACTTTTTAGGCATAGAATTTTTTCAAGGCCTCTGAGTGCCAAGTATTTTTTAATTCTATGCCTTCGGCATCGCCGAGCTTATAAACTCCTTTTCGTACTTCGGCAAGTACCAGGTAGGGTCCTTCCCAATTTGCGCGAAGTACCCCGTGGGACGGCTTTCGAGGTGCAAATTCAGCCTTTCGGAGAACGAGGTCTCCCTTCTTTATTCCCTTTGGCCTGGCGCGTAGGTTTATGGCTGCTGCCACTCTTTGCTGGAAAGCTTTTCTTCTCAGCTCGGCTACTTCTCTGTGTTCGCCGACGAGGTCGAGCTTGGTTCTCAGGCCGAGGTCATTTCCTTTTTCATCGAACACTTGGACTCGTATTGACGGTTGTACTACCTCGACAGGGATGATGGCCTCTGTACCGAAGATGAGTGAAAAAGGCGTTTCCCCTGTGGCTCTTCGGGGTGTTGTTCGGTAGCTCCATAACACGCTTTGGAGTTCTCCTGGCCATTTCCCTTTTGCTTCCCCCAGTCTCTTTTTCAGACCATCTTTTATGGTCCTGTTAGATACTTCCACCTGCCCATTACTTTGGGGGTGAGCTACTGGGGCGAAGTGCATTTTTGTCCCGAGGTCGCTAATGAACTCTTGGAATCCTTTGTCTATGAACTGGGATCCATTGTCCGCTACGAGTACCCTCGGTATGCCAAATCTGCATACGATGTTTTTCCATACGAACTTCTGCACTTCTTTTGCCGAGATAGTTGTCAGAGGTTCTGCCTCGACCCATTTAGAGAAATAGTCTACTGCTACTACGCAGAACTTTACGCCTCCAGGCGCCGTTGGGAGTGGCCCAATGAGATCTATGCCCCAAACTGCGAAGGGCCAAGGATAGTCTGCCGAAGTTACGAACTCTGAGGGTGTTCTTTGGATGTTCGCATGTCTCTGGCAACTACCACATTTCTGGACGAACTGCTTGGCGTCCTTTCTCAGGGTAGGCCAGAAGTATCCTTGGCGAAGTATCACTGCTGCCAGGGCGTCGGTTCCGATGTGCGAACCACAGGCACCTTCGTGAACTTCTTCGAGGATCATTTCAGTATCCTCTTCACTAACACACCTCTGTAGTGGATTTGCATATCCTTGCCGATATAGTTCTTCTCCAATTAAGAAGAAACGGCCGGAGCGCCTTCGCACTTTTGCGGCTTCGCTGGGGTCTTCGGGGAGTGTGTTGGTTGCGAGATACGTTTTGATTGGTTCTTTCCATCCTTTCCCCGAGGTCTCTATGCTTAACACCGCGATGCTGGGGTGGCTTAGCACTTCGGTGCAAGTTTTGGACTTCGCCAAACAGTCTGCCTCAGCATTTTCCCGTCGGGGTACGTTCTCGATTTTCATGACGTCGAACTCCCGAATAAGCTTTGTTACCAACTCATGGTATTTCGCCAAGGTCGGGTCTTTCGCGCCATAGTCCCCTGCCATTTGCCGGACCACCAGCTGGGAATCACTATGGGCTTTCAAGTTTCTCACGCCAATTTTTCTGGCCAGGCGTAATCCTGCTATGAGGGCCTCATACTCGGCCACGTTGTTGGTGGCGTTGAAACTGAACTTGATGGCCTTCATTACTTCTAGGCCTTCGGGGCCTCTGATAATCACTCCAGCTCCCTGGTGTTCGGATCCTGAGGCCCCGTCAACATATAACGTCCATTCTGGCTCGTCTTCGCCCGAAAATGAATGTCCCTCCTCGGTGTTTGGTACTTCGGCGATGAAGTCTGCCAAAGCTTGAGCTTTTATAGCTTTCCGGGGTTCATACGTGATGTCGTGTTCGCCAAGCTCTATACACCACTTGGAAAGCCTTCCCGAATGATCAACTTTCCTCATAACATCCCGTAGAGGCAGGGTACTTCGGACAATAATGGGGTGAGCCTGAAAGTATGGCCGTAGCCTCCTTCCTGCAAGTACCAAGGCATATATAGCTTTTTGAAGCAAAGGGTACCTGACTTCGGCGCCATGCAGGGACTTGCTGACATAGTAGACCGGCCATTGCTTTGGCCCTTCTTCTTTCACGAGGACCGAGCTCACAGCTTTTTCCGTGACGGCGAGGTATAATACGAGGGGCTCTCCCTCCCGAGGTTGCCGCAGAGTCGGCAGGCTGGCCAAGTAGACTTTGAGTTCTTCCCAGGCTTTTTGGCAATCTTCAGCCCAAGGATGACCATTCCTTCCGAGGTCGCCTTCCATCTTTGCTGCCTTTGTGAGGACTTTGAAGAAGGGTCGACACCTATCTCCGTACCTGGAAATAAACCTGCTCAGAGAGGTTATTCTTCCGGTGAGTCTTTGCACGTCTTTGACTGTGGCAGGAGTTCGGAATTCAAGCAGAGCCTTAATCTTCTCGGGGTTAGCATCGATGCCTCTTTCGGATACCATGTACCCAAGGAACTTTCCCGAGGTCACCCCGAAGATGCATTTCTCAGGATTAAGGCGGATCCCGAAGGCTCTGAGTTTTTGGAAGGTTTCCTCTAAATCTGCAACGTGGTAGCCAGGCAGTTTGCTCTTGACTATCATATCATCAACATACACCTCCATGTTCCTCCCCATTTGGTCTTTGAAGACCTTGTTCATCAGCCTCTGGTAGGTGGCTCCTGCATTTTTGAGTCCGAAGGGCATCCTGATATAGCAATATGTTCCTCCTTCGGTGATGAAGGCAGTCTTCTCTTCATCTTCGGGGTCCATCCTTATCTGATGATACCCACTGAAAGCGTCCAGGAAACTTAGGAGCCCGTACTCGGCAGTTGAGTCTACCAGTTGGTCTATTGGCGGAAGAGGATATGAATCTTTCGGGCAAGCATCGTTCAAATTTCTGAAGTCGATGCACATCCGGAGCTTACTACTTCCTTCTTTTGTGGCAATTACTACGTTGCTTAGCCATTCGGGGTAGTTTACCTCCCGGATAACGCTAGCGTCTATCAGATGCTGGACTTCGGTCTTGACGAAGTCACTTTTGTGAGCTGAGATGCTCCGTTTCTTTTGCCGGACAGGTTTTATTTCCGGACTCGCTTTGAGGCTATGCTGGATTACGCGAGGGTTTACCCCTGGCATGTCCTTCGGCGAGTAGGCGAACAGATCTTTATTTGCAAGCAGAAAAGATACAAGTTTTTCCTTGTCTCCTTCGGCCATGCTTTTCCCTATTCGGGTACTATGGCCTGGGACAAGCTCTACTTCTTCTGTTTCCGCTTTTGTGGGATCTTCTGCCTCGCCCCTTTCCAGCTCTTTTGCTTCTACAGCATGTGCTAAGTTGCTTGCTGGAGCCTTTCGTGCTCTGACGAACACCTTTCTCACCTCGCCTTGATCAATGAAGATCTTTGCGTCTCCTTCTTTGGTGGCGAAGGTGACGTTCAAGTACTTTACATCAGGGCGAATGTGCAAATTTCCCTATGTCTGTCTGCCGAGGATGGCGTTGTATGACGAAGGAATGTCCATGACTATGAACCTTGCCATGGTAGAGGCGAACAACTCAGCAGTTCCTTTCTCCGAAGTTCCTTTCATCATCAAGGGGAGGTCGATCCACCCGAGGACAGGTAGCTCAGATGGTCCTACGTCGAACGTGGGTGAAGTAACAGTCTTGAGGTCGCTCCTGGATACGCCCAAGCTTGGCAGCAAATGTGAGAACAAGACGTCTGCGTTTGACCCATCGTCCAGCAGTACCCTCTTGACGTCCCAGTTTCCTATCCTTGCCATTATTAGCAACGGATCGTCATGAGGGAATACGATGGTGGAGCCATCCTCGTGGGCCAATTTTTTCGTTGGGCTCTGATACACCGCTATCTCTCTGGCCCTTCTTTTCCTTTCCGAGGATGGAAGCCCGATTGTGATCGTCTGTATTACTCCTGCCGAAGGTGGAGGACGCCTTCTCGGACTTCGGTTCCTTCGCCTGTCTGAATCGTAATCCTCGTCATCAGGTTCTCCTTCTTCCTCTTTTGTCCCTTTCGGGGAAGGTATTCTCAAACAACGCCGAAGCTGGCCCTGCTTTATCAGTGATTCAATGTACTTTTTCAACTGAAAGCAGTCTTCGGTGTCATGACCGTGATCACGGTGGAACTGACAGAACTTCTTCATGTTCCTTCTGTTGTCAGCAGTCATGCCCCTCGGTCGTTGGATTTGAGCCCCCTGTTTTTCCAACGCCATGAGGACGTTAGCCCTCGTGGTGCTCAGAGGTGTAAAGTTTTGGGGCTTCCTTCCTCCTACTCGCATTCTCCGAGGTCGGCCTAACTGTTCCGTTGGACACCGGGCTTGCTGGCTGGACCCTTCGCCACGAGCGTGAATATGGTCAGCCTTCGGTCCGGTCATTCTCAACTCTTCGGCTGTCATATGTTGTTCAGCCCTTCGGTAGAATTCTCCCAGCGTGTCCGGGGGATCTTTGGAGAATTCATAAAACAAGTGCGAATCCCTCCGGAGGCCCCTCGTCATGGCGAGGATGCGGATTTCGGGACGAAAGTCCGGAACACTGAGGGCCTCTCTGTTGAACCTCTCGACATAGTCACGGATGGTCTCCCCGTTTCTTTGTGCTATGTCAAACATCTGGACGGGCATCTTCGCCGTCGGCTTGCTCCCAATGAACTGTTGGGTGAACGCTGTGGACAGCTCCTGGAACCCCCTGATGTTTCCGGGAGGCAGGGAATTGTACCAGGCAGTTGCTGGTCCTGCGAGGGTGACTTCAAAGCACTTGCAGAGTGTAGCATCATCAGCCCCGTGTAGCACCATGCTGCGTTTGTACTTTGTTAGGTGGGCCTGGGGATCAGTCCGACCCTCATAGGTCTCTAGCCGAGGTAGCCTGAAGTCACTTGGCATGGCCGCCTCGACCACTGTTCGGGCGAAAGGAGTTTCATCTCCAGAGACGGTTTCAGTTAGCCTGGCCCAAACAGGCTTGCGTGCCACCTGCTGTTCCACTCTCTCCAGTCTTGCCAAGACTTTCTCCAGGAGGAGCGTAGCACTGGGCTCCTCTTCCTGGTGCTTGGAGCTTCTTGGGTAAAAGGACTGTTGCCGTCTCTTCGGGGAGCGACTTCGATACCGAGGTGAGGGGGACCTTGCCTCTGGTGATAAACTTCTTCTGGACGGGACTTCAGGTCGTTCAGACCTTGCTCTTTCCGCCAGCCGTGCTCCGAGGGGCAAGTTATCTGTCGAGGATTCTTCTCGTGGTTCCCCACTTCCCGAGCTATGATGGGTTGCCCTTGGGCTTTTCTCCCGAGGTCGTGCTGGCGAAGTGGGTTTTTGCGCCTGGGCCGGTTGCGGCCATCTTCGGTCTATTTGTTGTGTCATTTCAGCCACAACAGACCTCTGAAAGTCTCTTAAAAAACCCATGGTGATGACAAGAGGGCGTTCCTCTTCAGGCAAGGAAGTCTCTGGGGGACTTTGTTCGGTAGCTGGTTGGGTCTCAGGCGCGGACGGGGACTTTGGGAGTCCTTTGTCCTTCGAACGCCGAGTTTCGACAACAGCTACCTGGGAGTAGTTTCCCACAGACGGCGCCAAATGATGCCCCAAGGCATCTTCGTTTGCTGTCATGTTGACAGGTGGAGAGACTTCCTGTGGAGGCAAGCGCCTGGAGCTCAGGTTTCCCAGCTGAGTGCGCCTGAAAAGCTCAAAGAAAAGGTTAGGAGGTCCCCGGTTTGCTTTTCCGGGGAGGACCCTCCGACGCCCAAGTCAGTTTTCTGAGTGAGAGTGGAGGAAGAACACTAAGGGATCAAGTGTCTTGCCTGTTCTGTGTTTTCTCAGAGAGAGGAAAATGCCCTTCCTTTGCCCAGTCCCATTTCCTAGTATTTATAGGAGTAGCTGGTCTGTTCAGATCATGACACGTGTTCGGTCGGATTTGATCTGTCTCTTTGGACCTAGGGGACAGGCAGCCGTTTGCAGCCTCTTTTAGCCCTGGACCCGGACGGGTTGTGTCAGGACTGGGGCGGCTGCGGCGTGTCATTTCGCCGTTCAGATGTGACGTGTAGGGCTTGTGGGTGACATGTCAGAGGCTCCTTAAATGCTCATACCGTACTCCCGAGGTCCCCTGGGCGAGGTCTCCCTTCGGTGCGGGCACCCTCTTCGGATTCTATCCGTCCTTCGGTGCGAGCACCTCCTTCGGGATCTATCCCATAATTCTGGGAGCGCCCTTGATGAACACCTTCTTCGGGACTCACACCCATAGTTCGGGGATTCCCTCGTTCAGGTGTTTCTTGTTCGAGGAAGACCTCTTTGGGGCCTCTTCCTTCGGGGAGATTCTCCCTTGCTTCAGGGAGATGGCTCTCTTACCCGAAGACGGGGCAGTCAGTTTGGCCCCTCGATGGAGACGGTGTTGTCCTCGGAATTCCTGACGAGCTAACCAAAGTCTCGAGCTCATAGTGTTTGACTTCGCACCTTCCGAGGTCAGTGAAAAGATCCTCTCTTGGGTGACGTCAGACTCCTCGGCCAATATTCTGGCAGGGAGTTACTACCGAGGAGGCAATAGCCTTTGGCTATCAGAGTGCCTGAGACACAATGGACTCTAGAAACAGGATGCTGGACAGCTGCTGCACAACACAGTAAGTACCACCATTAAAAATACCAAATGTGCTCTTAAAATAACCAAAATTTCCAGATCACAAATAGAAATATGGAAGTTCATGTACCTGAAATTTCAGATCAAAACTCAAATCACAAAGGTTAGTTTGAAGGTGATCTTTTAACTGGACCTGAAATGACAGAATTGAGGGGAGTAAGTTTCATTGAGAAACTTAGTAAGGGTAACACTTGGTTTCTTAAGGTAATGTGATCTTCATTAAAACCTGCATCCAAAGACACTAAAACACAAAAACCACAATGCATATATACAATATATAGCAACCAAATGCAGCAGCCAAACACAAACAACAAACACATGAAATGTGGCAGCAACATATACCATAGGTTAGTCCATAAACCACATAATAAACATAACCAAATCCCTATGGCAGCCCTCCTCAAGCTAATGCTTGGTCTTAGGAGGATTTTAACAGTAGTTAGTACTAACTTTGGGCTCTAGAAACCCTCACTTTACTGCCATCATTGTGCACTTCATACTAGGTCACAAAACCTTCAATAAGTGCACTCCCCTCACTAAGCTTGGTTCATCAAGCACATGGCTCTCTCCCAAGCTTAGCCCTCACTCCATGGATGTTTGAAAATTTCATAAAACATTCCATGAGAGCAAGAGAACCCTTACCAAAGTGAGTAGGCTGAATTTGAAGCTTAATCCTTGAAGTACGCAAGAAATAGCTCTAGTTTGCTTCCAATTGCTTCCTTTTGCCTTCAATTTCAATCAATTGCAAGTTTGAAGGTGTGGTGGCTATGGAGGAAGTATGGATGTGTTCTTGTCCTGGGGGAGGACAAAAGTGAGAGAGGGATAAGTGATTTGGCCACTTAAATGGCCTTAAATGAGCTTAAGGGCACCAAAACACACTTAACAACTTTAACCTTGCTTTATGTCATTTTCCTTCTCACTAATTATGGTTTCTTTGTCTTAAACTCATTGGTACACGTGTCCAACATCTTTGACTAATTATCAAGTCATGGCTGCCTCCCCCATGGTGGGATAACCCCAAAATTCCACCCCTAGACTTAAGTCAAAAGCTTGAACACCTTAAGGTTTACACTAGGACATTTAGGTCCTTATTGCCTTTAGTGTTTCCTTTGTTCAAACTTGTCTTCCATGAGTAATTTGGTCCTCCAATAGCACTTTCATACCATTTATATCCTTCCCATAACTCTCCAAGTCTCTTTCTTGAGAGTTTTGCAATTGAGTACCTGAATTTCCAAAACCTTACTAAAAAATCCATAGGCTGCTTGACAAACAAGAAATCCTTAATGCTTTTCTTGGGGGCCAAGTTACCAACTTGGAACACTTTTAAGGAGGTGTTGATCATGCCTTTTACCCCCCACACTTCAAACACTATGGTGAGAATTACACAATATAATGGTTTTTAGCCATTATGACACACTTGTAATTCTCCCATTTTATGAGGTGGTAACAATGTGGCCTAATTAACTAAAGAAACTAAGAAATGAATCAAACCAAGTGTGTGCTTGCTTATGCTCTGTAGGGCAAACCTATGGCTAAGGTGTGGAGTGTGTGTAATGCTTGCTTTAGTGCTTTGTTTGTGTGTGTTGACCCTAAGTATTTTTCTCTATGTAATATTGTTTGTATTTTTCTTGTTTTTATGTTTGATATGCAGGAGCAATGGAGGTTAAGTTTTGGCTTAACTAAATAGGCTTATAAAGTTCAATGATTTGTTACTGAGTTATTGTATAACTAATGCCCCATAATATTACATTTCTAGGAAAGGGATTAGAGCACTAAGTTACCTGTGTAAGGGGTTTGTGTCTCGAATTGGAAGGTATGAACTCTAAGTGAGAGTTAAGCTCCATAAGTCTATGTACAAGTCTATCTCTAAGGCAAGCTCATATGTTTTGTGTTATTTGCAGGCTTTGTGGTTAGTGTTGTGGGAACAGTCTAGAGTCATGGATGTGTGCTCATGGATTTTGGTTATGTCATTTGCCTTTTTGTTTATGGTAGTAGTTGTGGGACTTGTTTGACAAACCACCGTTATGTATTACGTGTTCAAAGTGACTTTTGGGTACAACTAAGTACTATGGCTTGTAACTAAGTACCTTCGGATGTGGTATGTTTGAATGTTCTTGGT
Organism: Aquilaria sinensis; assembly: GCA_005392925.1. NCBI lineage: Eukaryota > Viridiplantae > Streptophyta > Magnoliopsida > Malvales > Thymelaeaceae > Aquilaria > Aquilaria sinensis. The sequence goes on from SMDT01001380.1 coordinate 53,044, forward strand.
GGTATTCCAACGAATAATGTACTAGTTGGCATATGGTGTAAGCTAGATCTTAGCTAGGCTTACCTAAACTTATGCATATACTTGATGTTATGTATGTGTGATATAATGAGCATGTGGGCTTGATGGTGATATGTTACGCCTATGTGGTTTCAGTGGTGTACACATGTGTGGTATGGCATGTGTAAAGCTAGCCAAATATGTTTGGTTAACCTTTCTTGCATATGAAAATGGTTTTTAAAAATTGAAAATGGGCATCTTGGTTGTCATGAATTGTGTATGCACACTTGATATGCACAAGAGCACAACACTCAAAAAGTTGGATTAGAAGCTTACCTTGTGGCGCAAGTTTGACATAGGGTTAGGTTGGTGACTTCCTAGGGTGTGCTTCCCAGTGCCCTGTTTATGCTTGTTTGTATGTGTGACCTAGTGCACTATGAGATAGTGCCCTAATGTGCTTGGTAGGTACCTAGTTTGCAGTAGAAGCAATATGGCACGGTAAAGCTAATTCTATAACCTAAGCATCTGTGTGTCTAGTAGGCGCCCTGAGAGGGCACCAGGTTACTGTAATAAGTCTCTTAGGCACAATTTAGGTACATTTGGGGTAGGGCCTACATGGGGCGTGACAAAGCCCGGTCAGAAGAAAAAGCATAGCCTGACACATATGAATAGTGTTTTCAAAACCAAATTCCAATGATTAATGGAAGTAGGCATAATAAGGGAAGTAAAGCACCCTGAGTGGCTTAGCAATGTCATCGTTGCCATGAAAATAAGGAGCGATAAACTGAGAATGTGCATCGACTTCTGAATATTAATGACGCTTGCCAAAGAACTCATATCCCTTTCCATCAATAGATCAATTGGTAGACTCCACTGCCAAATATGGCCTACTTAGCTTCTTTAACGCTTTCAATGGCTATCACCAGATTTGGATGAATCCTAATGACGAGGAAAAAACCACATTCAACAGCAAAGTCAGGACCTACTGCTATGTCAAAATGCTTTTCGACTTCAAGAATGCATGAGCCACATGTTAGAGGCTGATGATATGATACTGAAAAGTAAAGTTCCTAGTAGTCATATGAAAGATTTGTGGGAAACATTCCAGTAAGTTCAAAAATTCAAAATTCATCTTATCCCCAAAAAGTGCATGTTTGGGGTAACTACAGGCAAATTCCTCAGCTTCATGGTATCCGAAAGAGGTATAGATGTCATTTCAGATAAGGTTAAGGCCTTGCTTGGGTTCCAAACTCCCATAACTACCAAGGATGTAGATAGGCTCACTGGGTAAATAATGGCCCTTAGCAGATTCACCTCTGGATACGGAGATCAATGTTGACCATTTTTTAAAATGCTCACCAAAGTAGCCAAAAATGAAGGCAACCTCAGTTCTGAAGAACACCCTTGGAACGAAGATTGCCAAAAGGCTTAGGATGGACTCAAAAACAACTTAACTTGTTTTCCTACACATTGGCAACCAAGGGAGGGAGAACTTCTCATCCTCTACCTTATTATTATCGAGAAAGCAGCAGTTCAATACTGGTGAGGGAAGAAGAAGGAGGAAAACAGTGGTCGGCATACTACGTCAGCAAATCATTGCACGGTGCTGAAGTTAGGTACCCACTATTGCAAAAAGCTGTCTACACCTTAGTCATGGCAAGTAGGAGGCTCTGACCTTATTTTTAAGGACATTCAATCACGCTCCAAAGTAACCTACCTCTTCAAGATGTCATGAAGAAAGTGGACCATTTGGGCTGGCTGCCAAAACGGTGTTGATAGCCGAAGGACTATCGCCTCTCCTAGAACGTACCTCCTATTAAAAGCATGCTCAGGAAGCCTGGCACCATCCAAGGGAGGCACTAGTACTGACCTCGGACTTGGCGAACCACAGACGCGCCATGTCACCTCAAACGACGCTCTGACACGCCGACGCCGCCCAGGCCTTGTCACAACCTGTCTCGGACCAAGGCTCGAGAGAGCCTACAAACAGCTACTTGTCCCCTGTGTCCAAAGGTACACAACAGATCTGACCGAACACATGTCACGATCTGAATGGGCCAGACACTTCTATAAATACCAAAGAGCAGCCCCTCGCAAAGGGTTGGTCAGTGGGTAGAGAAGACACGAACAGGCAAGGCCACTAAACCCCTGAGTGCTCTCCTTCCTTCACCTCTCAGAGAACTAACTTGGGTGTCGGAGGCTCCTCCCCGGAAAAACATCCCGGGGACCTCCTAACCTTTCTTTTTGGGCTCTTCAGGTACAACTCCCTGGGAAACCTCCACTCCGGGCGTTTTCCTCCTCAGGAAGTCACTCCAGACACCACCATGTCCCCCAGCGAAGACGTCTCCGGACATCATTTGGCGCCGTCTGTGGGAACCCACCCTCAGGTTGCCGTCGTTGAGACTTGGTGTTCTAAGGACAAAGGACTCCCGAAGTCCCCGTCCGCGCCTGAAGTCCAACCGGCTGCTGAGCAAACTTTTCCAGGGACTTCCACGCCCGAGGAAGAACGTCCTCTGGTCATAACCATGAGCTTCCTCCGTGACTTCCAACGCTCTGTTGTGGCTGAGATGACACAACAGATAGACAGAAGATGGCCACAACAAGCTCGAACCCAAAGGTCTCCTTCACCGGTACGCCCTCGGGAAAAGAGCCCCAAAGCAGTCCGCCGCAGTTTAGGGAGTGAAGACCCACGTGAGGAGTCTTCAACAGAAAACATGCCCCTTGGGGGACGCCTTCCGAGGCAAACGGGGCCCAAGCAACCCAAAATTCGACGCCGAAGGAGCCCTTTGCCCGAGACGAGGTCACTTCTCCCCGACGACAAAGCCATTCTCCGAAGAGGCGTCGTCAATCTCCCCCACCCGAGGAAGAACCTAGCGCCGCCGCCCTCATGGAGAAAATATTGGCAAGGCTGGACCAAGTCGAGAGGCAGGTGGCTTTTTGTGGGGATCAGTCTCCTTTCACCAGAGCTGTGGTCGAGGCAGCTATGCCAGGTGACTTCAGGGTACCTTGGCTAGAGACGTACGATGGTCGGACCGACCCACAGGCCCACCTGACGAAGTACAGACGCAGCATGATGATGCACGGTGCGGACGATGCCACATTGTACAAGTGCTTCGAGGTCGCCCTCTCCGGGCCAGCAACTGCGTGGTACAACTCCTTGGCTCCAGGAATCATCGGGAAATTCCAGGAGTTATCAATAGCCTTCACCCAACAGTTCATCGGGAGTCGCCCGACGGTGAAGATGCTCGTTCAAATGTTCGACATAGCGCAAAGAAGCGGAGAAACTATACGCGACTATGTCGAGAGGTTCAACAGAGAGGCTTTAAGTGTTCCAGACTTTTGGCCCGAAATACGCATCCTCGCCATGACAAGGGGTCTTCGGAGGGATTCCCAACTCTTCTACGAATTCTCCAAGGACCCTCCAGACACACTGGGCGAATTCTACCGACGGGCCGAACAGCACATGACGGCCGAAGAACTAAGAATGGGCGGACCCAGGCCCGAGCACACCCGTGGCGAGGGGTCCAGCCAGCAGGCACGCTATCCGACCGACCAGCCACCCCGACCCCGGAGAATGCGAGGAAGGAAACCCCCGAACTTCACAGCGCTGAACACCACGAGGACCAACATCCTCATGACTCTGGAGAGGCAGGGAACACAAGTTCAGAGGCCAAGGGCCATGACCGCTGAAAATAGAAAAAACATGAAGAAGTTCTGCCAATTTCATCGCGATCATGGCCACGACACTGAGGATTGCTTCCAGCTGAAGAAGTATATTGAATCGCTGATAAAACAAGGCCAACTTCGGCGGTACCTACGGTTGCCTTCCCCGAAGGGGAGGAAAGAGGAGGAAGGAAAGGTAGAAGATGAGGACTACGACTCCGACAGGCGGAGAAACCGAAGTCCGAAGAGGCGCCCTCCACCCTCTGCGGGAGTCATACAAACAATCACGACGGGGCTCCCATCCTCGGAAAGAAAAAGGAAGGCCAGGGAAATAGCTGTCATGGACTATCAAAGTCCAGCGAAGAAGGTATCCCGATAAGATGGTTCCACAGTCGTCTTCCCTCACGACGACCCACTCCTGATCATGGCAAGAATTGGAAACTGGGATGCTGATCATGGCAAGAATTGGAAACTGGGATGTCAAAAGGGTATTGCTTGATGACGGATCAAACGCTGACGTCCTATTTTCACAACTGCTGCCGAGCTTAGGCATATCCATCAATGATCTCAGGCCTGTCACTTCACCGACCTTCGGGGTAGGACCTTCCGAGTTACCCGTCCTCGGGTGGATCGACCTTCCATTAATGATGAGAGGGACTTCGGTCAAAGGAGCAGCTGAGTTGTTTGCCTCGACGATGGCGAGGTTCATCGTCATGGATGTCCCCTCATCATACAACGCCATCCTTGGAAGGCAGACGCAGGGAAATCTGCACATTCGCCCTGACGTGAGACATTTGACTGTCACTTTCGCCACCAAGGAAGGAGACGCAGAAATCTTCATAGATCAGGGCGAAGTAAGAAAGGTGTTCGTCAAAGCCCGAAAAGCCCCAGCAAACAATTTCACACAAGCTGTAGAAGAAGGGGCTTCAAAGTCAAAAAATGGCGAGAAAGAAGTTTCTGGCAAGGTGGAAATGGAAGAAGTGGAACTTATCCCAGGACGAAGTACCCAAATAGGAAAAAACTTGTCCGAAGGAGATAAGAAAAAACTTGTATCCTTTCTGGTAATGAATAAAGACCTGTTCGCCTACTCGCCGAAAGACAGGCCGGGGGTAAATCCGCGCGTAATACAACATAGCCTCAAAGTAAGTCCGGAAGCAAAGCCTGTCCGGCAAAAGAAACGAGGCATCTCAGCCCATAAAAATGACTTCGTCAAAACCGAAGTCCAACGTTTATTGGAGGCAGATGTAATCAGGGAGGTCAAGTACCCCGAATGGCTAAGCAATGTGGTGATCGCCACAAAAGAAGGAAGCAACAAACTTCGGATGTGCATCGACTTCAGAAACCTGAACAATGCTTGCCCAAAAGATTCATATCCTCTCCCGCCAATAGATCAACTGGTAGATTCAACTGCCGAATACGGGCTCCTAAGTTTCCTAGACGCCTTCAGCGGCTACCATCAAATAAAGATGGACCCCTAAGACGAAGAAAAAACAGCCTTCATCACCGAGGGGGGGACGTACTGTTACACCAGGATGCCCTTCGGGCTCAAAAACGCAGGAGCCACCTACCAGAGGTTGATGGGCAAGGTCTTTAACGACCAAATAGGGAGGAACATGGAAGTCTACGTAGATGACATGATAGTCAAAAGCAAGCTGCCTGTTGACCATGTCACAGACCTAAGGGAGACTTTTCACCAGCTCAGAACCTTCGGAATTCGCCTTAACCCCGAGAAGTGCACCTTCGGGGTAACTTCGGGAAAGTTCCTTGGGTACATGGTATCAGAAAGAGGCATTGATGCTAACCCAGAAAAAATTAAGGCTCTGTTGGAATTCCGAACTCCTGCCACAATAAAAGATGTGCAGAGACTTGCTGGAAGAATAACCTCCCTTAGCAGATTTATTTCCAGATATGGAGACCGGTGTCGAGCATTCTTCAAAGTCCTCACTAAGGCAGCAAAAAGGGAGGACGACCTCGGGAGTAATGATCGTCCTTGGAATGAGGACTGCCAAAAAGCTTGGGAAGAACTCAAAATCTACTTGGCTCGCCTGCCCACTTTGCGACAGCCCCGCGAAAGAGAACCTCTTGTGTTGTACCTCGCCGTCACAGAAAAAGCAGTAAGCTCAGTCCTTGTGAAAGAGGAAGGGGCGAAGCAGTGGCCAGTCTACTATGTGAGCAAGTCCCTGCATGGCGCCGAAATCAGATATCCTTTGTTACAGAAAGCTATATATGCCTTGGTCCTGGCAGGAAGAAGGCTACGACCATATTTTCAGGCTCACCCCATCATCGTCCGAAGTAGTTTACCCCTGCGGGACGTCATGAAGAAGGTTGACCATTCAGGAAGGCTCTCCAAATGGTGTATAGAGCTTGGCAAACATGACATCTTTATGAACCTCGGAAAGCCATAAAAGCTCAAGCCTTGGCAGATTTCATTGCCGAAGTCCCCATTACCGAGGACAGCCACCCAAGTCCCGACGAAAATGAGCCAGAATGGGCCTTGTACATTGATGGTGCCTCGGGCGCCGAACACCAAGGAGCAGGGGTGATCATCAGAGGCCCCGAAGGCCTGGAAGTAATGAAGGCCATTAAGTTCAGCTTCAATGTCACCAACAATGTGGCTGAATATGAAGCTCTCATAGCGGGCTTGCGCCTGGCCAGAAAAATTGGTGTCAGAAACTTGAAAGCCCATAGCGATTCCCAGCTAGTAGTTCGGCAAACAGCAGGGGACTACGGGGCGAAGGATCCAACACTGGAAAAATACCATGAATTAGTAACGAAGCTTATTCGAGAATTCGACACCGTGCGAATCGAGAGCGTGCCTCGCAGACATAACGCTGAGGCAGATGAATTGGCAAAATCAAAAGCATATACTGAGGTGCTAAGCCAGCCGAGCATTACAGTGCTGAGCATAATGACTTCGGGAAGAAGCTGGAAAGACCCAATAAGAACATATCTCGAAACCAATACGCTCCCCGAAGACCCCAATGAAGCAGCAAAAGTGCGGAGACGCTCCGGTCGTTTCTTTCTGATTGGAGAAGAGCTATATCGGCAGGGATATGCAAATCCGCTACAGAGGTGTGTTGGCGAAGAGGATATTGAAATAATCCTCCAAGAAGTTCACGAAGGCGCTTGTGGTTCGCACATCGGAACCGACGCCCTGGCAGCGGTGATACTTCGCCAAGGATACTTTTGGCCTACCCTGAGGAAAGACGCCAGGCGGTTCGTCCAGAAATGTGGTAATTGCCAAAGACATGCAAAAATCCAGAGAACACCCTCGGAACTGGTGACTTCGGCAAACTATCCCTGGCCCTTCGCGGTTTGGGGCATAGACCTTATCGGGCCGCTCCCGACAGCGCCTGGGGGCGTGAAGTTCTGCGTAGTCGCAGTAGACTATTTCTCTAAATGGGTCGAGGCAGAACCTTTGACGACTATCTCGGCAAGAGAAGTGCACAAGTTCGTGTGGAAAAACATAGTATGCAGATTCGGCATACCGAGGGTACTAGTGGCTGATAACGGATCCCAGTTCATAGACAAAGGGTTCCAAGAGTTTATCAGCGACCTCGGAATAAAGATGCACTTCGCCCCGGTAGCTCACCCCCAAAGCAATGGGCAGGTGGAAGTATCTAACAGGACCATAAAAGATGGTCTGAAAAAGAGACTGGGGGAGGCAAAAGGGAAATGGCCAGGAGAACTCCAAAGCGTTCTATGGAGCTACCGAACAACGCCCCGAAGAGCTACAGGGGAAACTCCTTTCTCGCTCGTCTTCGGTACGGAGGCCTTGATCCCAATAGAGGTAGTGCGACCATCAATACGAGTGCAGGTATTTGATGAAAGTGGAAATGACCTCGGCTTAAGAACCAAGCTCGACCTCGTCGGCGAACATAGAGAAATAGCGGAACTAAGAAGGAAAGCTTTCCAGCAAAGAGTGGCCGCCGCTATAAACTTGCGAGCTAGGCCAAAAGGAATAAAAAAGGGTGATCTTGTTCTCCGAAAGGCGGAATTCGCACCCCAGAGGCCGTCACACGGCGTACTTCGCGCGAATTGGGAGGGACCTTATCTGGTTCTTGCCGAAGTACGAAGAGGGGTGTACAAGCTCGGTGACGCCGAAGGCGTGGAATTAAGAAACACTTGGCATTCAGATGCCTTGAAAAAGTTCTATGCTTAGAATCTTGACGAAAGGGTTTACATTGTACAAAGTTAGAAAAATTTTCTAGCTACACAAGCTTCTAAAAGAAATATTCTTGAACAAAGGATATACTAAAATTCCGCGAAGTTGGTCGCCAGAATAAGCATGGGTGTGATTTCCTGAAGTCCCTCGAGCAAGCATGTTCGGGACAATAGGAAATGGAAAACCTTGCGAGAATTTCTAAATACAAAGGCGCACGGAGAACCGATCTAATCTTCCGAAGTCTCTTGAGCAAACGCGTTCGGGGCAAAAAGGAATGAACAATCTCACAAAAATGACTTAGCCAAAATTTCTTACAGGAAAGAAAAAAGTCTTTATTAAACAAATGAGATCGGTTTACAAAGAAGAAAAACTACCAAAGAAAGAAAGAGTACAAGGAAGGAGAAAAAGAAGGCAGAAGGGTCTGAGATAAATTAGGGATTCTCAGCGTCTCGGGAGCCACTAGCGCCTGCATCCTTTTGCACCACCGCCCGCGCTGGAAAAGTCTGAGGAAGGTTCAAGTGCTCGAGCTTGGACCAAGACCACCGAGGTCCCTCAGGAATATTTAGGGCCTCCAGGAAAGAAAGGTCGAGATCTGGAAACCTCAGAAGAACTTGATGACGAACGAGACAAAACCCGTCTTGAAAACCAACTTTGGTCATCTCGTCGGATTTCCTCTTCTCGACCCCAAGATCATTAAGCTCCTTCTCCAGGTCTTCAACCTTTTTCCTTAATGCCTTCACCTTCTTTTTTCTCGACTCATCCTTCCCCTTCTTCGAAGAATCGACCTCGGCTTGAAGTGCGGCTTTCTCGGCCTCCGCCTTCGCCAGAAGAGCCGCAGAATCCGACTTCTCCTTTTGAAGTGCCTCATTAACCGAAGTCAGCTCCGCCACTTTTCCGCCGAGGTCGGAAATCTTCTGGGAGGAGTCCTTTATAAGTTCTTCTTTTTCCTTCGCAAACTCCTCCCGAAGGGCAGCAATCTCTGACGCCGAAGTCTGGGCCAGCTGAGTGTTTCGAGCAAGCAGGTCCGCGCACTGGGTCTGGTATTGTTCTATAGTCTTTGAAGCGGCGGCCCGGTACATCCCCTGCCTCGCCACCCGAACTCTGAGGAATCCGGCATATCCCAGCAGCTGCAGAAAAACAGAGGCAAGAATGAGACAAGGCAAAAAAGGGAAAGCCAAATGCTTAGAAGAAATCAGAGACAAAAAAGGGGCAAGGAGAGAAACACACCTGGGCAACATGCTCGGAAAGCTTCATGGCGAGGGAGTCATCATCCGGATGAGCCCCCGCAAGGGCCCTGAAAGAAGCTTCAGTCAGGACCCCCTTTGCAATCTCCTTGGCCATGAGCGGGCAGTCCTCGGAGTACATGTCCATGTCCTCCGTAAAGGACCAAAACGGCTCCTTTGGAATCTTCCTCTTCGGGATATGGGCATCCCGAAGGGCCCGCTTCTGGGCATGCTCGGCAACCCAATCCGGAGGAAGAATCTCCTCTGCACGACAAAAAGCAGAAAAATTTTCAAACACAAATAGCTGCCAAAAAATTCAAAAACTGAGTGTCTAAGGCATCAAACCTGGTGGCACTTCGGCAACGTCGTCGCCAGAATCCAGGGCCCCCTCGGAAGAAATCTCCTTCCCTTTCCTCTTGCGGCGATCTTCGGCAGAAGGGGCTTCCACCAAAGCGTCCAGAAGAGCCGCCGAGTTAGGGCTTGAAGGACCGACATCTGCACCGACCTCGGTCGAAGGCGCAGCAACGGTTACCTCGGGCTCCTCGCCCACCTCCTCGGAAATCTCCGGCATAGGAGGGGGCACGGTCTTCTTCGATCGCTTGGCCACCGGAGGCCCCCCGCCAGCCGCCTTCCGTCTTCGGGAGGCAGCCTTCTTTGTTTGTTCACCTTTCTCGGCCTGCCCGACGAAAAGCGATCGGTAATAGGCAGCAGTATCGTCGCCCATCTCTGAAAAAGAGAGAAAACATCAGCGTAAGTCCAAGATGAAATTAAAACAAGGGGACTAGGAGATGACTTACTTTCGAAAAAATCCGCATAAGTAATGTCCTTCTGAAGAAGTTTTACCAGCCAGGAGTCCTTCCCAGCAATGGCAGGAGCCGGCATCTCGAGGTCCGTTTCGTGCTCCTTTACCACCTTCAACTCCCGAAGGACTTCTTCGGTCATCAACTTCCAGTTAATTGGAAAGGGGTAAAGGGGGCGCGGTGGGACCTCGGAATCCCAGTCAGAGACCGCTCGGATGCGCTTGTCAAAGTCCGCAAAAATGGGTGTTAACTCGGGAGTTAACAGCATCTTCAGGTCAACGACATCCATCACGAGCTTTCCCTGAGCCCACTTCGTCGGGACGTGCGACCAGGCCTCCTCCTTCTTCATAAAAAAGAATTTCTGTTGCCACCCTCGCCAGCTGTCCTTGTTGGCAAAGGTGAACTTGTATTTTTTGCTCCCTGACCCCCGAGGTAGCATGAAATAGAAGCCACCCTTTGGGATCACGAAGAGCTTGTAGTACTGCAGAAAAATGACAAAGTGTGGCTCTATACCGAAGACACCACACATACAAAGAAAAGCATTGAAATAGCAGTACGAGTTCGGTGGAAGTTGGTTTATGGCAATGCGATGGAAATCGCAGAAATCGCAAACCATCTTCGGCGGAGGATACCGAAGTCCGGCCTTCAGTTGGGCACGGAAAATAGTAACCTCATCACTACGATTTGAAAAGCTATATTGGTCTGAACGAGGCAACCTCGTAGTGACGTAGGAAGGAAGGAAGAACTTCTTTTTCCATTTTTTAAGTTTTGCAGAAGTGGTGCAGCAGGGGTGAGAAAGAAGGGGTTCCCAGCTTTCGGGAATAGGCATGACTGGCAAAAAACCGAGTTCGGGAAGAGGCAAAAAGCTATTCCAATGAAGAAATTTGGAAAAACAGAAGAAACTGGAAGCTAAAACCCACCAAACGTTTTGCCAAAATCCGGATTTGAGGACGCCGTCGTGAAATGATTGCCGGAAAACCACTCTGTCAAAAAGCACCGCCGTAAGAAAGCAGGAAAAACACTACAGCAGTTGAGAAATAGAAGAGAGCAAAAGCAAAAGAAAAAGGGGGTTATGAAGGATTGAGGGTATATATAGACCGAGGAAGGGTAGGCGAATCGATGCCATAATTGCCCATTCTGCATGAAAAGACGCGCCCGATGTAACCCTATCCAATAACGGCGTGCCACGTGTCAGCAACCACGCCAAATAAGGAACACGCTTTCTGACGAATAGCGCGCCGCCCCAAACTGACACGCCTGGTCACGAGACGAGACGTTCCAGTGACCTACAAAGATTACAGAAAATAGGTTACCTCGGAGACACCAACAGACAGTCTGTGCTACATCTACGGACAGAAGGTGTATCTTCGGCACAGGTACCATGCATAAAGCCCCGAAGGGTACCCTCCGAAAGCTGACAAAAGCCAAAGTCCCTACTTCAGCTTCTGAGGGGGGGGGCATGTGATAGCCGAAGGACTATCGCCTCTCCTAGAATGTACCTCCTATCAAAAGCATGCTCAGGAAGCCTGGCACCATCCGAGGGAGGCACTAGTACTGACCTCGGACTTGGTGAACCACAGACGCGCCATGTCACCTCAAACGACGCTCTGACACACCGACGCCGCCCAGGCTTTGTCACAACCTGTCTCGGACCAAGGCTCGAGAGAGCCTACAAACAGCTACTTGTCCCCTGTGTCCAAAGGTACACAGCAGATCTGACCGAACACGTGTCACGATCTGAATGGGCCAGACACTTCTATAAATACCAAAGAGCAGCCCCTCGCAAAGGGTTGGTCAGTGGGTAGAGAGGACACGAACAGGCAAGGCCACTAAACCCCTGAGTGCTCTCCTTCCTTCACCTCTCAGAGAACTAACTTGGGCGTCGGAGGTTCCTCCCCGGAAAAACATCCCGGGGACCTCCTAACCTTTCCTTTTGGGCTTTGCAGGTACCACTCCCTGGGAAACCTCCACTTCGGGCGTTCTCCTCATCAGGAAGTCCCTCCAGAAACCACCATGTCCTCCAGCGAAGACGTCTCTGGACATCAGGTGTATTAAGCTAGGAGAGTACAACATAACTTACAAAGTGAGGAAGCCCATACAAGGCTAGGCTTTAGCAGATTTTATAGCTAAATTACCCAAGACCGACAGCAACCGCAGTAACTGTTATGGACCTCCTAGTAGCAGGCACTCCCGAGAAAGGTAAAGTGTTCTAAATTAAGTTTAGAACCTTAATTCAAGTTTACATAGCAAGAGTAGAAAAGTTTAGAAAAGTTTACTAAGTTTTGAGGTTGATACGGCACTAAACGAAGTTCAGGGGCCAAATGGTAATTTTGCATTTCGAATAGCCGGGATGAGTCCCGAGTAGTTAAAATGAGTTTTTTATAACTTAACTTTCAACCTTAACTCAAACTTGAAGAATAAACAAGAATTTAATCAAGAATCACTAAGTTACCAAAGATGGGGGACTTAAGTGAATTAAGCTTAATACTTTGATGGCTTGTGTGTTAAGTGAGGGTTTAAGAAGGTTACCAACTGTGGCGATGTGTCGCCACAAGCAAAAATGGCAGAAATTTTACATTTTGGTAGGATGATTGAGGTGAGACTTAAGAGGGTTCTTATAGTACCTTGGGGTCTAAGAATTCCGGGGGTACTCCGAGACTTCCAAAAATCCCACAAGAGGTAAGAGTTTCCTTGAGTTTTATAAGGTTTCATGGTTGCTTGTGCAAGAAGAAAGGAAACTAGGTTGCAAATGAACATAACTAAGTACCACTAGCTCAGGTGAAAGGTTTAGAACCCTTGGCAACCAAGCCGTGCCGTGAGCCACGAGGTTACAAGGTGAAACCTTGTTCATTTAGTCTACAAGGAGGTCTTACGGCCTAGTCTACAAAGCCACCATAATTTCCCTACACAACGACTAAGGGAAAGCTACATGATTGCATCAGTAAGCTACGGCTTACTAGGAGTGAGTTAGTGGCCAGAACTCACTAGGCACAGAGTGATGCGCCGTGAGGAGGACTATTTTGAGGAGAGGTCTTAAAGGCCTAGTTATATGTACATATATCAGACCCTTATGCTGTGTGAGCTCGCAGCAAGTTACATATGTTATCATATGTATAGTCCTAGTAGTTTTCTTGTAGGTACATAGGAGACCCCTTACTGAGAATGTTGAATTCTCACTCCCTAGTTATGTTGTGCAGAGAATGAAGTTGTTGGACTGGGTACTCATTGAGGATTATCGCGGTAGTGCTTTTTTGTTTGTACAGGTACGGCACTTGAGAATCTCTATGATTCTAGTCTACATGGGTACTTGTTGGTTAGGTAACAGTACTAACTAGTGTCTTCCTTTGGCTGTAGAGCCTAGTAGCACTTGGTCAAGAGCTTTTGAGACACACCACTGGGACGTGTATCCAAGGTGGAAGTTAGATCAAGAAGATCTTAGTTGAGACTTGTATATATATACAGTACTCTTAGTTGCCTCCATAGTCTATGTTATGAAGAGTCCTAGACTCTAGGGTTGCTCTTGGGTGAGGGCATTAACCTACTTTATGTATGAATGTTCTTATGAGTTGTTATGTGTAGTAAACTCACACAAATGTTGATTTTGTATGCTTTGGCTATTGCACTTAGTTTTATGAAATTACTTGGCCAAATTAATTCTTTATGTTTTTATTAATCCAAGTCAAAGCATGAAGAGCATGCATATTGCATATTCTAGGTTAATCAACTAGTATCATGGGATTTAATCCACGCTCATATACAACTAGCTAATTGCAACCACTGTGAGACCAGCTCTCACAGGGCTTTCTGGGTAAGAGCCAGGGACGGTCGTGTAAGTTTTTGGTATTAGAGCTTAAAAATCATTTCATAGATATTGGAGGCCAAGACTGAGATCTAAATTAGAATGTCCATGTGGTAGGAAGTTAGTACTGACCAACATCTGGGGAATGTTGTCTGGCTTTGGTTGCAGGTTGCTGTGGTTGACACTAGGTCAGGAGCTTCAAGGAGAACTAGGGAACCTGGTGAGGGTTCTAGTGACCCAGTTGTGGCAAGGCTGGATGAGATATCCAGGGTACTACAAGGGTTGACACAGACTATGGCCCAAGTGGCACAGGGTATGAACACTATTGTAACTGAGATGTTCAGAGATTATGAAGACAGAGATGTTGTCCAAGAGGAGAATGACCCAGATCAGGATCAGGAAAGGCAGGCTGAAAAGTAGCAAGTGCCTAGGGCTCATGAACGTAGAAATCATGTTCATGAGGAGGAAGAAGAGCCAGAGGTGATGGAGGCTCCAAGGAGGGGAGACATTCCACATCAGATGAGATTGTTGGAGAAATTTAAGACTGTTGATCCACCAAACTTTGATGGGACAGGTGATCCCAACAGAGCAGAGGACTGGTTGTCCAGAATGAATAGACTTTTCACTTGTGGTGGTTATGAGTCAGAGCAGAACATGACTCTAGTGCCTTTTTTTTTTAGAGGAAGGGCTAGTTTATGGTGGGATGATGTGATGGAGATGCTGAGAGAAAGTAATGGTGCCTGCCTAGAGCACATGAAAAAGGTGCTCAAGTGGTCAAAATTTGAGAAGAAGTTTAGATAGGAGTATATTATGTTAGTGTTGTGCCCAAAAGCCAATCATGAGATGATTGTATTTTTTGCACATTGAGTAATGAAATTTTATTAAGGCATTAATCCAGCAATTATGTTTCTTGTTTTGTTTCTGCATAACGTAATAAACATAATTGTAACCCTAGAATAATGATATTCTCAAACGTCCTTGGTCTAGTATTATTGTGGAGCGGGTTGCAATAATACATAACAACTAGCATATGTGGAGACTAATGTGAGATATGTAGTCTACATATGGGTACAAGTTGGAGAACTTGTGTACTTGACCGACCCACCATGAGAACACTACATGGAACGTTAGATGAATGTCATAAGTGATTCTCATAGTGATCATGGTATCTGTAGTCTTTCGACCTAAGATCATCAAGGTTCCCTACATGTGAGTCACATACTTTGATACTTTCCTTTGTTGCTCGTAACTGAGTGAACTTGAAGGAGGTCAACGGGCATGCCAGATATCATGCAGAGGGATTTGTGTGCTCAAGATGGGATTTGTCCCTCCTATGTAATGGGAGTGATATCTTCGGGCCCCTTGATAGAGTGAGAGTTAGAAAAATGCATGGCCATGCTCGGATGAGTTGATATACGATATCAATGTCATCAGTATAAGTTGGTCTACTCTGTAATCAAGAAACCAAATATTAGGCTATACGAGAGTGACACATTCCATGTCTCGTCCTTAGTCTTGATATCTTGGACAAAGGGACAATAGCATATATCGGTGATGATCACAAAGGTTTAGTCGGATCATCGACAATCTTGTCACTTGGGTAGCAATGATGTGTTGCTAGACACCGCTCATTGCTTATGATCATAAATGTGATTTATGATCATTGCCAACATGGTAAGAACCTATTGGTTACACACATAGAGCTATTTGGATCATTAGAGTGCATGGGCTAATAATTTGGGTATTGGTTTCACAATAATTTCTTATTAATAATGGGCCCAATAGTTGAGCCATTATTAAGCCCAAAATTAAAGCCTAATTGCATTAGGGCTTTGAAACCCATTAGGCCTGGAAGTTGAGTCTCAGTATAAATAGAACTTTTAGTAAGAAATTTGCAGGGTCTCCTTGCCCTAGCCTCCAAAAGGACAGCCGCACTCTTCTCCTGCAATTCCTTGGAGGACGCAAGCTAACACTGCGAGCACAAGATAAACGCATCTACCGGGATGCGGTGGAAGCGTGGTGATCCCGAGAGGCTCATGTGGATACTATAGAGAGCTTGAATATGTCAACTGTTCAGGTTTTGTGATTCGACTCTACAGTTGAGTGAGAGATCTCAACCGCAATTTAGGTATGCAAATTTTTGAACATTTGGTTTACCCCGTTTCGCTTGGATCCTGGAGGGTTTCGGTTAAATTCCGCTTCACTGTTTAGTTCTCGAAACCCAACATATCAGTGAAGCTACATAGGATCAAAGAAGGATTTAGTTTGAGAATCTGGTATAAGGAGAAATGTCTGTGCGTGAGTATGAGCAGTGTTACAATTCTCTTATCCAATATGCTCCATACATGATTGGCAATGATGAGTTGAAAGCTAAGAAGTTCTTCCAAGGGTCGAAACTTGTACTTAGGAGGTATATGGTGACAGTGGATATCAGGAGCTATCACCAGGTGGTCCAGAAGGCGTTGGCCTTAAAAAGGGAATTTGAGGGTTCTAGAACACCTAGCAGAAAGGTGGAGGTTGGACCATCCAACGTAGGAAAGAGTGCTAGGAAGTTACCAATGATGGAAAACCAAGGTCCATCCAAGAGAAGAAAGACGGGTTTATGTCCTAGGTGCAAATGATTTCATGGTGGAAGACCACATACTTTGGGGATAGATGTTTGCAATATTCGTGGTCAGAGAAGACATTGGGCGAGGGAATGCCCAAGGGCTCGACCTTTGCCAAGTCCGCCCCAAAATTTCCCCCTGTACCCCTTGCCATAGGGAATCGGCTTGGCGTAGCAACAACAACAGTTGAGCCGAGGGTTTTTGCCCTGGCGAGTCAGGTGACTAGAGAACCAGCCGCCGTTTGAGGTAATTTTACTTTTCAGAATGGTAGTGTTAGAGTGATTTTTGATACAGGAGCTACTTTTTCAGTGATATCTTCTTCCTAGGTAGATAGGTTTAAATTGTAGTGAGAAATCTCGGGTGAGTTAAGACTCATCAGAGCTGCGGGGAGGGGTTTTATTATGACCAATGAAGTGGTTACTAGGTATCCCTTGCAGTTAGGCAACCATGATTTCTGTTGTTAGTTATGGGTGATAGAATTGAGGTCTTATGACCTAGTGTTGGGAATGGATTGGCTAAGTAAGCATGAGGCACAAATTGACTGTGTGAATCACTCAGTCGACATTACTGATGCTCAGGGAGCTAGAGTAACTTGCACAGGAGGATTGGCGTCTAGTGCTAAGAGTTTTCACCTTAGACTTATGGATACCATCCCCATAGTTAGTGAAAAAGAGTATTATTCGTTGAATGGGGTGGCCATAGAGGAGGAACTTAAGAAGATTCTGGTAGCGAATCAATTTCTTGAGGTGTTTCCAGTAGAGTTACCTAGGTTACCACCTACGAGGGATACTGAGTTTGCAATCCATTTGCAGCCTGGAGTTGAACCTATTTCAATACCACCTTATAGGATGTCAGCTCCTAGGATGGATGAGTTAAAGAAGCAGTTGGAGGAACTGCTAGAGAAAGGCTTTATAAGGTCTAGTGTATCAACATGGGGAGCTCCAGTGTTATTTGTGAAGAAGAAGGATGGAACTTTCAGATTGTGCATCAACTATAGAAAGTTGAATGTTGTGAAGATCAAGAATAAATATCCGCTTCCTAGAATTGATGATCTATTTAATAGACTCAGGGGAGGGAAGGTTTTTTCTAGGCTTGACCTCCGGTTTAGATATTTTCATATCAGAGTTGAGCAGGAAGATATCCCAAAAACTGCTTTTAGGATGAGGTATGGACACTATGAATACACAGCTATGCCTTTTGGTGTGACAAATGCTCTAGCAGTATTTATGGAAGCCAGGAATCGGATCTTTAAACCGTTTCTGGATCAGTTTGTTCAAGTTTTCATTGATGATATTTTGAAATATTCACAGTCTACATCAAAGCATGAGAAGCACCTTAGAACAGTTTTGCAAGTGCTGAAGGATAATCAGTACTATGCAAAGTTGTCTAAGTGTGAGTTTTGGTCTGAAAGGATTCAGTTTTTGGGGCACTTCATCAGTGGTCAAGGTTTGTTGAATGGAAGAGATGAACTACAGTTACAAAGGTTAGGATTTCTTGAGCTTGGGAGGTTACTATAGGCGACTCATAGAGAAATTCTCTGTGATAGCTACCCTATTGACGGCCGTGACCAAGAAGACTCAGAAGTTTGAGTGGGCACCGAAGTGTGAAAAAGCTTATATGGAATTAAAGAAAAGATTGACCAGCGCACCTATACTTGTTTTGCCAGATCCGAACAGAGGTTTTACAGTGTATACTAATGCATCTGGTTCTAGTTTGGGATGTGTATTGATGCGGGACAGTTAGGTGATTGCTTATGGTTCAAGACTGTTGAGGCCCAATGAGCTAAACTACCCGGTTCATGATCTTGAGCTAGTAGCAGTAATTTTTGCGCTCAAGTTGTGGAGGCATTACTTGATGGGGAGGTCATTCAGGATCTTCACCCATCATAATAGTTAGAAATATTTATTTACCCAGAAGGATCTAAACATGAGACAACGGTGATGGATTGAATACATAAAAGATTATGATTGTTCGATTGAGTACTGTGCTGGTAAGGGAAATGTGGTAGCAGATGCGTTGAGCCGGAAGTACAGGGGAGTGATCCTATTTAAGGATCAGGATACGAACTCCTCTAAAGGAGTATTGAGGGACTGTTTCTTAGCTTTGCATGAATTATGGCAAAGTCGAGAGAAATCCTTAGTTTATGTTTTGGAAGTGCAATCAGCTTAGTTAGTCAAAGTTAAAGAAGCTCAAATGAAAGATCCATTGTTGAAGAAAATTTTAGAAGAAACGAAACTTGGCACTTTGAGGAAGGAATTTAGATACAAGGATGAAATGCTACATTATGAAGATCATCTTTATGTACCAAATGTGGATGAACTTAGACAACAAGTCCTACAGGAGGCATATAGTAGTACTTTGAAATCCACCTTGGTGTTAGTAAGATGTATCAAGATTTGAAGACACATTTTTGGGGGCCAGGATTGAAAAGGGATGTAGGAGGACATGTGGCAAAGTGTCTGGGATGTCAAATAGTTATAGCTGAACATCAGAAACTAGCAGGCACACTTCAGAGTTTACCTCTGCTAGTGAGGAAATGGGGATTCGTTACTATGGATTTCCTAGTGGGGTTACCGAATAACCGGAGTCAGCATGATACTATATGGGTAGTGGTTGATAGACTGACGAAGTCGGCACATTTCATACCTACCAAGATTTCGTATACATTAGAGAAGTTGGCTCAGTTGTATCTCAAAGGGATTGTGAGACTCCATGGGATACCGGATCAGATTATATCTGATAGAGATCCTCGGTTCACATCACGATTTTGGAATGCTTTTCAGGAAGCATTGGGAAGCAAATTTACTCTTAGTACTGCTTTTCATCGTCAAACTGATGGGCAATCTGAGAGAGTGATTCAGACTTTGGAGGATATGTTACGGATGTGTGCTATTGATTTCAAAGGTGATTGGGATCAGCATTTACCACTGATCGAGTTTGCTTATAATAACAGTTACCAAACTGTAATTGGAATGGCACCGTATGAGGCTTTGTACGGGAGGAGATGTATGATGCCCCATTGTTGGGCAGACCCTACAGACAAGGTAGTTATCGGACCTGAAATCATAGCTAACACTACAACTAAGATTAAGTTAATCCAGCAGTTGATAAAGACAGCCAATGACCAACAGACAAAGTATGCGAATTTGAGAAGAAGAGATTTGAGTTTTGAAGTTGGGGACAAGGTACTTCTTAAAGTGTCTCCCATGAAAGGTAATGCCCTTCAGCATCTCTTTCATGTGTCATGGTGAAGGCAGCAGGAGCTTATGGAAACGGAGAGAGGTCCGGGACGAACGTACTCTGAGAAGATCACCTGAAAGTCACAGGAAGCAAGGGTTAAGAGGTCCCCGGAGTGTTTTTCCGGGGAGGAGCCTCCGACGCCCAAGTGAGTATTTTTGGAGGTAATGAGATGATAAAGAGTAAAGAAGTATCTTATCTCAAAAGAAATGTCCCCCTCATTCTGGAATAATTACCAAGTATTTGTAGAGGGGTGAATAGTAATAGTCCTTTTTAGATGGCCAGCCCAGATTGTGACACGTGTTCGGCAGGATGCGTTCCACGTCTTTTGTGCAATAGAGGGCCCCTCGTCGGCATGGGCTACCAAGCTAGGGCTCTGGGTAACCCGAAAGTGGCATGCTAGAGTATCCCTGCAGGCGGCGTGTCAGGACGTGACTAGGGGCGGATTATCGGGGATATGTTAGAGGCTCCTTAAATGCTTATGTCGTACTCCCGAGGCCCCCTTTTTGGTAGAGGAGACCTCTTCGAAGACTTGTCTTCCGAGGTCGCTTTTGGTATCGCAGGAGTAAATTTCCTGAAGGTGACCTTTCTCAGAGACACCCCTACTTCCAAGGAAGGCTTACTCGTCCCCCTGAGGTTGGCATTGTCGTTTCCTGGAATGGAGAAACGCCGAGGCTGGATTTCGGGAGGTTGAACATCCTTCCTTCTGTGGTGGGTGATTTCTCTTCTGAGGTTGGGGCTTTGTCCGAACTCGTGCCATCGGAGGGTGATCGGCACCTTGGCTATCACATGCCCCATCCCGGGAAGTAGAAGTGGAGACTTCGGCTTTATGCTTTTGGGAAGGCTTCTTCATCGAACTCATGGTTGGAGCTCTACTCAAGAATTTGCCATTTTTTCAGAAGGCATTCCTTCATAGCCGAGGTACCATTCCCTAGTTCTTTCTGCGGCCTCAAGGCGCGTGCAACTTTTGCTTTTGCTTTCTTCTGCTGCAGGTTCGTGAACCGTCGTATCCTTTGGTCAAACATGTCAGTTATGGATAAGCGTGCCTGGGTTTTCACGATGTCAGAGGGGCATGCCCTAGTTCTTCGCGTTGGATGACACGTGGCCGCTAGTGGATGGTGGGATAGTTACGCCGGTCACACTAATTGCGTCTCTTCACCTTTGAGGAGTAATAATGAGTCTGTTGCGCTTCCGAGGGATAATATTGATGACGTTTTGCTTACCCTTTTTGCTTTTGCTCTCATCTGCTCTAGAGTCTTCTCTTGTCTTTCTCCTTCTTTCCGACGCAATTTTTGCGGCGGAGCGATTTCCGACAATTTTTACGACGGTGTTCAGGAATTTCAACAAGACCTTTGGTGGGTGCTTTTTTCTGTAATTTCTATTTTCTTCTTTCTTTCGAGGTCATTTTTCTAAGGTATCTTTGTTTCCTTACCCTTTCGAAGTCGTCCTTCTTTTCTTTTGTGAAAAAATGTCTAATCCGACCCCGTTGCTAACTGTCTGAACTCTCCCTGAGAGCTTTCTTCCTCTCGAATCTCATCCTTGTACTACCGCTCCGAAAAAGGTGAACAAGTGGATGGCCAAGTATTACCTTCCTTCTTATCTCGTCCCGAGGTTGCCCATCCCGGGCACCTACGGCTATATGTCAGATTCGCCTGAGGTTACCGTTTACTGAGATCAATTGAAAGCTGGTCTTCGGTACCCTCCTCACCGCGTAATCTGTGAGTTTTGCAAATTCCACGGGATCGCCGTGAACCAACTTCCCCCAAATTCTTACTCCTATTTCAATTCTTTTCTCTACATGTATGGGGTTTTCAAGATAAACCCCTACTTTCTTTTCTTCATACAGTACTACAAACTTCACTCGGTCCCGAAGAGCGGCTTTTACTTCCTGCTTCCCCAAGGGTCCGGGAGCAAAAAGTTTACCTTCACCTTTGACAACAAGGACAGTTGGCGGGGGTGGCAGAAGAAGTTATTCTTCCTGTTGGTGCCCGAGCTTTGGCATCATGTGCCTACCAGATGGGCTTCGGGGACCTTGAAGATGGACGTCGTTGACCCCCGTAAATTCCTGACTCCGAAGCTGGCTGTTGAGTTTGATCGATTTGATAGGCTTATCTAGGCCGTGGCAGACTGGGACCCTGAGGTCCCTCCGCGTTCGTTTTACCCTTTTCCCATCAAGTGGGACCTTATGACCGATGAGGTTCTTCGAGAAAGGGGAGTGGTGAACGCGTACAAGAGTGACTTCGGTCTGCCCATGCCCGTTCTTTCAGGGAAGAAGGCCTGGATAGTCATGCTCCTTCGGGGGGAGATCACATATGAGTATTTTGCCGAGAGTAAGTCTCTTTCTTGGTTTCAATATCTTTTTTCCTTTTGGACTTACGCTGATACCTTTTCCTTTTGCAGAGATGGGTGATCAATCTGCTGGTGTTTACAAGTCGCTCTTCCTCGGCAAGGCCAAGAGGGGGGAGCAGACGCGCAAGAAGGCGCCTGCTAAGAGGAAGAAGACGATCGGCAGCGGGCCTTCTAGGGCCAAGAAGGCTAGGGCTGTGGCCGAACTCCCTGCCACAAGAATAGCCAGAAGAAGCTGGCGCTACCTGAGAAAAGGTGTGATCATGCACCTCGGGAGATAGCCGAAGAGCTCCGAGCCCGGCACGCCAGGAAAACCCGAGGACACTACTTGCCCCCCCAAGGTTGTGAACAGATCGCCTTCGGAAAAGCGGCACCAGACATAGCGAGCCGAACATGATATCCCCGAAGGCGGAACTCCCTAAAACTGGGAACCCCCGAACTGAGGGCTTGTTTCCCGAAGAGGTTCTGTCCATACCAAAGGACGACATCACCCAGGGACCTCGGGAGTACGCCAGGAGCATTTATGGAAGCATTTAAGGAAGCCTCTGACACGTCCTTTCACAGACGTCACAAGCCGCCTCAAAAGGCGCTCTGACAGACGGATGCCATCAGAATCACATCATGGCCCATCTCAGCACATGGCTCAAGCAACTTGCTACCAGCTATCTGTCTCCTACGCCCAGAAATTCAGGAACATCCGACCGAACACGTGTCGCGATCTGAACGGGCTAGGCACTCCTATAAATACCCAGAATTAATACTTGGCAGGAGGTTGGTTGGCAAAACACTGCTCCCACACTCTGAGAAAAGTACTAGGCAAGACTCTTTAGGCCTGTGTGCTATTACCTTTGCCTTTTTCTCAGCCAACCACTGACTTGGGCGTCGGAGGCTCCCCCCACGGAAAAACACTCCGGGGGCCTCTTAACCCTTTGTTTCTGTGCTTTCAGGCACACTCCTTTGGGCGATCCATCCTTCAGGCGTTCTTCCTCCCAGGAGTCTCTCCACCAGTCACCATGACTCTAAACGATGAGGCCCCCGGCCATCATTTGGCGCCGTCTGTGGGAAACCGCTCTAAGATCGCCGTCGTTGAAACTCGGCGTTCTAAGGACAAGGGGCTCCCAAAGTCCCCGTCCGCGCCTGAGACACAACCGGCTGCTGAGCAAACACTCCCAGAGACTTCTACGCCTGAGGAAGACCGCCCTCTGGTAATCACCATGAGTTTCCTGAGGGACTTCCAACGTTCGGTCGTGGCTGAAATAACCCAGCAAAGCGACTGGAGATGGCCGCAGCAAACACAGGCCCAGAGCCCCCCCTTACCAACACGCCCTCGGGAGAAAAGCCCTAAGTCTACTCATTGCAGCTCGGGAAGTGGAGATCCGCGTGAAGAATCATCCACGGAAAATATGCCCATCGGGAAACAGCCTGTGGGACGAAGGAGGTCTGAGCGACCAAGGGTTCTGCAGCGAAGAAGTTCGTCGGCTGAGGCGAGGTCCCTGTCCTCTCAGCGCCGAACTCACTCCCCGAAGAGGCGCCGGCAGTCTCCCTTCCCCGAAGGAGGGCCGAGTACCACAGTGCTTATGGAGAGGATACTAGTACGGCTAGATAAAGTGGAGAAGCAAATGGCCAGAAAACCTGTCTGGGCCAGACTCTCGGGGACCTTCTGCGAAGATGACTCTCCTTTCACTCGTGCCGTTGCTGAAGCAGCCATGCCAGGTGACTTCAGGGTGCCTCGGCTGGAGATATATGATGGCCGCACTGATCCACAGGCCCATCTGATGAAATACAGACGCAGCATGATAATGCACGGTGCTGATGATGCTACCATGTGCAAATGCTTTGAAGTCACCCTCATAGGGCCAGCAACTGCGTGGTACAATTCATTGCCTCCAGGGACCATCACTGAGTTCCAGGAGTTGTCCACGGCCTTTACGCAGCAATTCATCGGGAGCAGGCCGACTGCAAAGATGCCTGTCCAGATGTTCGACATAGAGCAGAGAAACGGAGAGACCATCCGAGACTATGTCGAAAGGTTCAACAGGGAAGCCCTGAGCGTCCCAGACTTTCGGCCCGAAATCCGCATTCTTGCCATGACACGGGGCCTTCGGCGGGACTCACAGCTGTTCTACGAGTTCTCAAAGGACCCCCCGGACACCCTCGGAGAATTTTATCGAAGGGCCGAACAGCACATGATAGCCGAAGAGCTGAGAATGGCTGGGCCAAAGTCAGACAACCACCGCGCCGAAGGGTCCAATCAGCAAGCCCGTAATCCTACCGAACAGGCAGGACGATCTCGGAGGATGCGGGGAAGGAAGCCTCAAAGTTTCACGCCCCTGAGCACCACACGGACCAACATTCTCATGGCGCTGGAAAGGCAAGGGACGGAGATTCGGCGGCCAAGGGCCATGACCGCCGATAATAAGAAGAATGCAAAGAAGTTCTGCCAGTTTCATCGCGACCACGGTCATGACACCGAAGACTGCTTCCAGCTGAAGAAGTACATAGAGTCGCTGATAAAACAGGGCCAACTTCGGAAATACCTGAGGATGCCATCCCCGAAAGGCAGAAAAATGGAGGAAGAAAGGGCCGAAGATGAGGACTATGACTCCGACAGGCGGAGAAACCGAAGTCCAAAAAGGCGCCCTCCACCTCCGGCAGGGGTTATCCAAACAATCACCACGGGGCTCCCATCCTCGGAAAGAAAGCGAAAGGTCAGAGAAATTGCAATCATGGAATATCAAAATCCAGCAAAAAAGCTGGCCCGCAAAAATGGATCCACCGTCGTCTTCCCCCACGACGATCCGCTGCTGATAACGGCGAGGATAGGGAACTGGGACGTCAAAAGGGTGCTACTTGATGATGGATCAAATGCTGACGTCCTATTCTCGCACTTACTGCCGAACTTGGGCATCTCCAGCAGCGACCTCAAGCCGGTCACCTCGCCCACCTTCGGGGTCGGACCATCCGAACTGCCTGTTCTCGGATGGATCGACCTCCCACTGATGATGAAAGGGACTTCGGTAGACGGAGCAGCTGAGTTGTACGCCTCCACAATGGCAAGATTCATCGTCATGGACGTCCCGTCCTCGTACAACGCCATCCTTGGAAGGCAGACACAGGGAAACCTGCACATTCGCCCTGATGTGAAGTACTTGACTGTCACATTCGCCACCAAGGATGGAGATGCAGAGATCTTCATAGACCAGGCCGAGGTAAGAAAGGTGTTTGTGAAAGCACGAAAGGCTCCGGCAAACAACTCTACACAAACGGTGGAGGCAAAGGCGCAGGAGAAAGGCAAAGGAGAAGATCCCGCAAAGGCAGAAACGGAAGCAGTAGATCTTGTCCCAGGACAATCTACCCGAATAGGGAAGAGCTTGGCCGAAGGTGACAAGGAAAAACTTGTATCCTTTCTGCTGGAAAATAAAGATCTGTTTGCCTACTCGCCAGAAGATATGCCGGGGGTAAACCCTGGCATAATACAGCACAGCCTCAAAGTAAGCCCGGAAGCAAGGCCTGTCCGGCAAAAGGAACGAAGCATCTCAGCCCATAAGGGCAACTTTGTCAAAACCGAAGTCCAGCGGCTGTTGGAAGCCAAAGTTATCAGGGAAGTGAAGTACCCCGAATGGTTAAGCAACGTGGTCATCGCCACAAAAGAAGGTAGCAGCAAACTCCGGATGTGCATCGATTTCAGAAATTTGAACGATGCTTGCCCGAAAGACTCATACCCTCTGCCGCCAATAGATCAGCTGGTAGATTCAACTGCGGAATATGGGCTCCTAAGTTTCCTAGACGCCTTCAGTGGCTACCATCAAATAAGGATGGACCCCGAAGATGAAGAAAAAACTGCCTTCATCACCGAGGGAGGAACATACTGCTATATCAGGATGCCCTTCGGGCTCAAGAATGCAGGAGCCACCTACCAAAGGTTGATGAACAAGGTCTTTAAGGACCAAATGGGGAGAAACATGGAGGTATATGTTGATGATATGATAGTCAAGAGCAAGCTGCCTGGCTACCACGTTGCAGATCTAGAGGAAACCTTCCAAAAGCTCAGAGCCTTTGGGATTCGGCTCAATCCTGAAAAGTGCATCTTCGGGGTAACCTCGGGAAAGTTCCTTGGGTACATGGTATCCGAAAGAGGCATTGACGCTAACCCCGAGAAGATTAAGGCTCTGCTTGAATTCCGAACTCCTGCCACGGTCAAAGACGTGCAAAGGCTCACCGGAAGAATAACCTCCCTAAGCAGGTTTATTTCCAGGTACGGAGATCGGTGCCGACCTTTCTTCAAAGTCCTCACAAAGGCAGCAAAAAGGGAAGGCGACCTCAGAAGGAATGATCATCCTTGGGATGAAGATTGCCAAAAGGCCTGGGAAGAACTCAAAGTCTACCTGGCCAGCCTGCCGACTCTACGACAACCTCGGGAGGGAGAGCCACTCGTATTGTACCTCGCCGTCACGGAGAAAGCTGTAAGCTCGGTCCTCGTGAAAGAAGAAGGCCCAAAGCAATGGCCAGTCTATTACGTCAGCAAGTCCCTGCATGGCGCCGAAATCAGTTACCCTTTGCTTCAAAAAGCTATATACGCCTTGGTGCTTGCAGGAAGAAGGCTGCAACTGTACTTTCAGGCTCACCCCATCATCGTCCGAAGTAGTCTACCACTACGGGATGTTATGAAGAAAGTTGATCATTCGGGAAGGCTCTCCAAGTGGTGCATAGAGCTTGGCGAGCACGAAATCATATATGAGCCTCGGAAGGCCATAAAGGCCCAAGCACTGGCAGATTTTATCGCCGAAATACCCACCACTGAGGACAGCCACCAAGATCCGAACGAGGGTGAGCCATAATGGACCTTGCATGTTGACGGAGCCTCGGGTTCCGAACACCAGGGAGCTGGAATAGTCATCAGAGGACTCGAAGGCCTGGAGGTAATGAAGGCTATCAAGTTCAGCTTCAGCGTCACAAACAATGTGGCTGAGTATGAAGCCCTCATAGCGGGATTACGCTTGGCCAGAAGGATTGGCGTGAGAAACTTAAAAGCTCACAGCGATTCCCAGCTGGTAGTTCGGCAGACGGCAGGAGATTATGGGGCGAAGGACCCAATCTTGGCAAAATACCACGAGCTGGTAGCAAAGCTCATCCAAGAGTTTGACGCCGTACGGATCGAAAATGTACCTCGGCGGAATAACACTGAGGCGGATTGCTTGGCGAAGTCGAAAACATACACCGAGGTGCTAGACCATCCGAGCATCTCAGTGCTGAGCATAGCGACCTCGGGAAAAGGATGGAAAGATCCCATAAAGAGATACCTCACAGAAAATATGCTCCCCGAAGACCCCGGCGACGCTGCGAGACTGCGAAGACGCTCCGGCCGATTCTTCCTGATTGGTGAAGAGTTATACCGGCAGGGATATGCAAACCCGCTGCAGAGATGCGTGGCTGAAGAGGATACTGAAATGATCCTTGAAGAGGTCCACGAAGGCATGTGTGGCTCACATATCGGAACTGATGCCCTTGCAGCGGTGATACTTCACCAAGGATACTTCTGGCCTACCCTGAGAAAGGACGCAAGACAGTTCGTCCGGAAATGTGGTAGCTGCCAGAGACACGCGAACATCCAGAGGGCACCCTCGGAGACGGTAAGTTCGACTGACTATCCTTGGCCGTTCGCAGTCTGGGGTATAGACCTTATTGGGCCACTCCCCACTCCAGAGGGCACCCTCGGAGACGGTAAGTTCGACTGACTATCCTTGGCCGTTCGCAGTCTGGGGTATAGACCTTATTGGGCCACTCCCCACAGCACCCGGAGGCGTGAAATTCTGCGTTGTAGCAGTGGACTATTTCTCTAAATGGGTCGAGGCAGAACCGCTGGCAACTATCTCGGCAAAAGAAGTGCAGAAGTTCGTATGGAAGAACATTGTATGCAGATTTGGCATACCGAGGGTACTAGTAGCTGATAATGGATCCCAATTCATAGACAAAGGATTCCAGGAATTTATCAGCGACCTCGGAATAAAGATGCACTTCGCCCCAGTAGCTCACCCCCAAAGTAACGGGCAGGTGGAAGTATCGAACAGGACCATAAAAGATGGCCTGAAAAAGAGACTGGGAGAAGCAAAAGGGAAATGGCCAGGAGAACTCCAAAGCGTATTGTGGAGCTACCGAACGACGCCCCGAAGGGCCACAGGGGAAACTCCCTTTTCACTAGTCTTCGGGACAGAGGCCATTATCCCAGTCGAGATAGTCAGACCATCAATACGGGTGCAAATATTTGATGAAGGTGGAAACGACCTCGGCCTCAGAACCAAGCTCGACCTCGTCGGCGAACACAGAGAAATAGCCGAGCTGAGAAGAAAAGCTTTTCAGCAAAGAGTGGCCGCGGCTGTAAACTTACGGGCCAGGCCAAAAGAAATCAAGAAGGGAGACCTCGTTCTCCGAAAGGCTGACTTTGCACCCCGAAGGCCGTCCCACGGAGTACTTCGCGCAAACTGGGAAGGACCTTATCTGGTTCTCGCCGAAGTACGAAAAGGCGTGTACAAACTTGGCGACGCCGAAGGCGTAGAATTGAAAAATACTTGGCACTCAGACGCCTTGAAAAAATTCTACGCCTAAGATGAAGCGGAGGAATTGTAAGTACAGAATGCTCTTAAGGAAAGTTCTTAAGTATCCAAAATTGTGCAAAGCAGAATTCCGCGAAGATGCTCGCCGTAATAAAGCGCAGATTGACCTTCCAGAGTCCCTTGAGCCATCACGCTCGGGAAAAGATGGAGAAATCTCGCAGAGGCAGTTTTCCGAAGTCCCTTGAGCCATCATGCTCGGGAAAGATGGGAAACAAGAACGTCGCAGAAGTACTCGCCGAAATAAGCACAGAGACAGTTTTCCGAAGTCCCTTGAGCCATCACGCTCGGGAAAAACGGAAAACAACTCTCGAAAGATTTCCTAAGTCTCTTGAGCAAACATGCTCGGGACAAAAGGAAAAGAAGGAAAATTTTTTGACTAAGGAATTTCCGAAGTCCCTCGAGCGAACGTGTTCGGGACAAAATGGAAATGCAAAAGCCTGCAAAAAGACTTAGTCAAATTTTTCAGACTTTCCAAAAAGCCTCTGGAGCGAACAGGCTCGGCCAAGGGAAGGTAAAAGAGTTTCTTTGATTGTAGGTTTTCCGAAGTCTCTTGAGCAAATGCGTTCGGGGCAATGAAAATAAAGAAACTTGAAGAAACACTTAGCCAAAAAAGTCTTCATTAAGGAGTAAGCTGCTTTACAATAAAGAAGTGCCCGAAGAAGGAATACAAAATAGAAGGGAAGGAAAAGGGGCCCTAAAATAGCCTAAGGGTTCGCGGCGTCCCGAGAGCCACTCGCTTGCCCGCCCTTTTCCACCACCTTTGGCGCTGGAATTGAAGGAGGAAGGTTCAAATGTTCGACCTTGGACCATTCCCACCGAGGTCCCCCAGGAATGTTTAGAGCCTCTAGAAAAGAGAGGTCCAGATCTGGGAACCTCTGGAGGACTTGGTGCCGAGCAAGGCAGAAGCCGTCCTGAAAGGCGACCTTGGCCATTTGATCAGACTTGTTCTTCTCAAGCTCGAGGTCGTCAAGCTCGTCCTTCAGATCCGCGATCTCCTCTTCCAGCGCCTTTATCTGCTCCTTTCCCTTCGGATCCTTCTTCAAGGACACGACCTCGGCTGCAAGGATGTTTTTCTCAGCTGTCAGCGCCAGTATGATCTTGTCAGATTCTGACTTATGCTTTAGAAGCTCTTCGTTGGCGGCCAGCATTCCTTTTATCTGCTCGCCGAGGTCAGCAATCTTCTGGGAGGAGTCCTTCTCAAGTTCTTCTTTCTCCTTCCGGAACTCCTCCCGAAGGGCAGCAACTTTCTCCTTCGCAGCATCCGCTAGCTGCTGGTTTTTGGCGATCAACTCCAGGCGTGTGGCCTTCGCCTTTTCTAAAGTATCTAAGGCCGTAGTTCGGAACACAGCCTCCCTGGCCACCCGAACTCGGAGGTAGCCAGCATACCCCAGCAGCTGCGAAGAAGATAAACGCAAGGTCAGTAAGAGCCAAACACTTAGGAAAAAATTGAAGGAAATAGGTCTGAAGAGTATACCTGAGCAGCATGCTCGGTAACTTTCACGGCGAGATCGTTGTCCTCCGGATAGGTCGCCACAATAGCCTTGAAGGAGGCCTCAGTAAGCACCCCCTTCGAAATTTCCTTCGCCATTTGAGGACAGTCCTCGGAGTACAAATTCATGTCCTCCGTGAACGTCCAGAAAGGCTCCTTTGGTATCTTCCCTTGCGGGATTTTGGCGTCCCGAAGAGCTCGCTTCCGAGCATGTTCGGCCGCCCAGTCAGGGGTAGTCAACTCCCCTGCATGGTAAGAATGAGAAGGAGATTAAAGACAAAGAAGCCAATCCAGAAAAAACAAAGGAAGTACACTTTGTCTGGAAACAAACCTGGTGGAACCTCGACAACGACGTCCTCGGAGTCCTCGGCCTCCTCGGTCGAAATGCCCTTGCCCTTCCGCCTGCGCCGCTCCTCGGCAGAAGGTACTTCTACCACTACATCAAGGAGGGCCTGCGACGCAGTAGGACTTTGGGGAGGGACGTCGGTTGGAGGGACGTCGGCGGAAGCAGGCTCCTCAGACCTCGGCCGAATCGAATCATCAGGCGGCGAAGTGACAGCAACCTCGGCGTCCTCGTTTCCCTCCCCAATACTTTCCAAAGGGGAGGAAAGAACAGTCTTCTTCGCCCGTTTAGCCGAGGGACCAGCACCAACGGACTTCCGCCTTCGGGAAGCCGCCTTCTTTGTCTGCTCCCCCTTCTCCACTTGGCCGGAGAAAAGGGACTTGTAATAGGCGGCAGTCCCGTCGCCCATCTCTGAAAAAGGAGAGAAACATCAGCGTAAGTCCGAGGAAAAAACAGCAAAGGAGTAGAAGATGACTCACTTTCGACAAGCTTTTCGAAAGAAATTTCCTCCTTAAGAAGCTTGACCAACCAGGAATCCTTCCCGGCGATGGCAGGAGCTGGCATCTTGAGGTCAGTCTTGTGCTCCTTTACCACCTTTAATTCCAGAAGGACCTCTTCGGTCATCAACTTCCAGTTGATTGGAAAAGGGTAAAGGGCGCACGGAGCGACCTCGGGATCCCAGTCAGAGACAGCCCGAATGCGGGCGTCGAAATCCCCGAACACGGGAGCCAACTCTGGGGTCAGCAGCATCCTCGGGTCAACAACGTCCACATCCAGTGTTCCCTGAGCCCATTTGGTCAGAACGTACGACCAGGCCTCGTCCATCTTCAGGAAGAAGAACTTCTGTTGCCACCCCCGCCAGTTGCCACCCCCGCCAGCTATCCTTAGTGGCGAAGGTGAACATGAATTTCTTGCTCCCGGATCCCCGAGGTAGCATGAAATAGAAGCCACCCTTCGGGACCACAGAGAGCTTGTAGTACTGCATAAAGATTATGAAATGGGGTTCTATCCCGAAGACGCCACACATGCAGAGGTAGGCGTTAAAATAGCAGAACGAGTTCGGGGGAAGCTGGTTCACAGCAATGCCATGAAATTTGCAGAACTCGCACACCATCTTCGGGGGAGGATACCGAAGACCGGCCTTCAGCTGGGCTCGAAAAACGGTAACCTCCTTACTATGGTTTGAAAAAGCATAATGGCTAGAACGAGGCAGCCTAGTAATGGCGTAAGAGGGAAGAAAGAATTTTTTCTTCCACCTCTCTAACTTTGCAGGGGTGGTGCAACAAGGATGGGCTAAAAGAGGCTGCCAGCTCTCAGGAATGGGCATTTTCGACATGAAAACGAGTTTGAAAACGGAAGAAAACAGTTTCCAGAGAAAAACTCAAAAGAACAGAGGGATCAAAACACTCTGGAAAACAAAAACCCACCGAAAGATTTGCCAAAATCTGAGGACGCCGTCGTGAAAGTTGGCTGGAAAAAAGCTCTGATTAAGGTAGCTCCGCCACAGAAAGCAAGAAAGTGCAAGAACAGGGGCAAAGCAGAGAAAAGAGCAGAAGAAAAAGCAAAAGGAACTTATGATGGAATGGGCTATTTATAAAGCCAGAGGTGGGTAACCGAAACATCGTCATAAGTACCCTTTGGAGGCGAACCGTCGCCGTAACTGCTCTCTGCACCTGAAAAGGCGCGCCCTCTGTAACCGACGTGACTCTCCTCCAATGGCAAAGCGCCATGTGTCAACCGCTGCGCAAAAATGGGGGACACGTCCTCCAAGCGTCCCTTGAAAACTGGGACACGTCTTCTGACATCCCTGGAAAACTGGGACGCGCCGCTCAGACTGACACGCTTGGCCAAACAGACCTGCAGAAACAAAGAGCAGGCCAACTCGAGGACGCCAAGAGACAGGCTATGGCCGAACAGCCCATGACCTTCGGGCAAGAGGTGTATCTTCGGCACAGGCTCCGCCTCGAAGACACCAAAGAACAGGCCAAGGCCGAAGAGCCCATGATCTTCGGGCAAAAGGCGCAACCTCGGAACAGGTTGAGCTTCCAAAGAGACTCCCATAAACAACCTCGGAAAGAGATGCAAAACTGAAGTCTTCACTTCGGCTTTCCAAAGGGGGGCATGTGATAGCCAAACGCTATCGCCTCTATCTGGCCGAACTCCCTGCCACAAGAATGGCCAGAAGAAGCTGGCGCTACCCGAGAAAAGGTGTGATCATGCACCTCGGGAGATAGCCGAAGAGCTCCGAGCCCGGCACGCCAGGAAAACCTGAGGAC
The DNA here is from genome assembly GCA_005392925.1 of Aquilaria sinensis. Classification (NCBI taxonomy): domain Eukaryota; kingdom Viridiplantae; phylum Streptophyta; class Magnoliopsida; order Malvales; family Thymelaeaceae; genus Aquilaria; species Aquilaria sinensis. The sequence goes on from SMDT01001380.1 coordinate 85,599, forward strand.
ACTACTTGCCCCCCAAGGTTGTGAACAGATCGCCTTCGGAAAAGCGGCACCAGACATAGCGAGCCGAACATGATATCCCCGAAGGCGGAACTCCCTGAAACTGGGAACCCCCGAACTGAGGGCTTGTTTCCCGAAGAGGCTCTGTCCGTACCAAAGGACGACCTCACCCAGGGACCTCGGGAGTACGGCAGGAGCATTTATGGAAGCATTTAAGGAAGCCTCTGACACGTCCTTTCACAGACGTCATAAGCCGCCTCAAAAGGCGCTCTGACACGCTAACGCCATCAGAATCACATCATGGCCCATCTCAGCACAAGGCTCAAGGCAACCTGCTACCAGCTATCTGTCCCCTACGCCCAGAAATTCAGGAAACATCCGACCGAACACGTGTCGCGATCTGAACGGGCTAGGCACTCCTATAAATACCAGGAAATAAATACTTGGCAGGAGGTTGGTTGGCAGAGATCTCACTCCCAGACTCTGAGAAAATCACCAGGCGAGACTCTTCAGCTCTTGTGTGCTATTTCCTCTGCCTTTTCTTGGCCAACCACTGACTTGGGCGTCACTAAAGCCATGCTAATTAGCTTAATATCTACTATGTTGAACATTTTAAGGACTCATTCAATATAACTTTCTTGTGACAACCACAACTTACCAACTTTTTTGTCACGAACAATTCTCATGCCTAAAATTTATTTCGTTGGTGCTAAATCCTTCATGTAAAAGGACTTAGACAATTCTTCTTTTAACCTGCAAATCATCAAAACATCTTACCCAACAATAAGCATATCATCAATATAAAGCAGAAGAATAGTGAAGTAATAGTCAGGAAATTTTAAGACATAGACACAAGAATTTGTATAAGTTCTTTTGTAGTTCTGATCAACAATAAAATAGTCAAACTTGCAGTACCACTATCTAGTGCCTATTTTAAGCCATAAAGGCTTTTATTCAACCTACAGACCATGCGTTCCTTCCTTTTCACTTCAAATCATTTAGGAAGTGAACCAAGGAAATCTCCTCATTTAAGTCACAATGTAAAAATGCAATCTTTACATCTAGCTGCTCAAGCTCAAGTTTTAGACAAATTGCTAGTACAAGTACAACCAGAATGGAATACATCTTCAACACAAGGAAAAAGATCTCATCAAAGTCAACTTTCTTCTTCTGATAGAATCCCTTCACCATCAGATGAGCTCTATACTTTTCTTGCTTATCACCATTTTTCTTTAACTTGAACACCCACTTGTTCTGCAATACTCTTCTACCTATAGTTGGATTCACCAACTCATATGTATGGTTCTTATAAAGAAAATTTATTTCATCTTGCATTTTAGTGACCCACTAGTCCTTATCTGCATATGTAGGAAACTCTAAAGCTTCCCTACATCAACAAGCATGACATAATTAGAATTGGGATACTTGATATATGGAAGACACTCTGTAGTAGATTGTCTCGGCTGAGACTCTATCTCTTCTAATGGAGAGGGTTTCTCCCCCTACTCAAGACCATTGTTATGTTTAGCTATATTGCCATCAATCTATTCATCTACAATAGCTGGCTGCTCTACCTCATGTTCTATAGCTCTTCCATTTGTGGCATTCTCAGATGAAATAGATGTAGATATCAGATCTTCAATACCATAAGCAGTATCTAAAGTTTTCTCTTGCAGTCGAATATCCTTTATATTATCATGCTCTTTGAAGATAACATTTTTCCTCTAACCACCTTTTTTTTCTTTGGATCTCATAATTGCTAGCCATACTCTCCACCACCGTAACGAATAACAATGCACGGTTTAACCTTACTATTAAGCTTCGACTATTGTTCTTTAGGCATATGCATGAATGCTTTGCAACCAAACACCTTCAAATGTTAATAAAAAGCATTCTTACTTGTCCACACATTCTCTGAGACTAGAAAACCCAAAGGAACTTATAGAGTCTGATTCATCAAGTAAACATCAGTACTCACGATTTTACCCCATAATGTCTTTGACAACATGGACATCCTTAGCATTCATCTGAGTTTCTTAATAATAGTGTGGTTCAACCTGTCAACTAACCAATATGTTTTGGTGTATCGGGCTTTGTCTTCTTATGAAAAATATCATGCTCCTTGCAATGCCTCTCAAACTCACTAGAAGTATACTCTCTAACATTTTCTATATGGAGACACTTTAAGTGCACATTAGTTTCCATCTCAACTACGACATGAAAAATCCTAGAGGAGTCAAGCACCTGACTTTTTTTCTTCAATAAGTACACCCAAGTAGCATCATTGATAAAAGTCATAAAGCACCTGTTACCACCCAATGATGCCACCTCGATAGGACAACAAACATCAGAATGTATTGACTCAAGTTTAGTTTTCTTTTGTGTAGAAAAAGCACGAAAAGAAACTCTATGATGCTTTCCTAATACACAAGAATTACAAGGGTCAAGTGACATACCTCTAGTAATAGGAATGAGTGACTGCTTTACCAAAGTCTCTAACCCTTTTTCACTGATGTGAGCCAGCTACTAATGTCATAAATTCATAAAACCATCATCCTCAACCACATTCAATAAACCGCTCCCACAAACACAAACATGTGTCCTGTACAAAGTGCAACAAAGATCAACTTTTTCCATTAGTAAAGAACCACAATTCAACTTCCATGTCATATCCTTGAAACTCTAAACATAACCGTCATGGTTAAGCACATTCACTAAAATAAGGTTATGCCGCATATCTAAAATGTGACACACATCCCTCAATGTCAAACTAGTTTACACAACAACATCACTAATCCCTAAAATCCTGAACTGGGTAATGTTACCCATCTTCACCACTTCGAGCTCAACCTCCTTATAAGCAGTAAACAGTTCTTTCATAGGAGAAACATTATAAGATGTAGCCGAATCGACTATCCATTAAACATTCAAATCTAGAACTTGATCACTTTCCCCTATGTGCAAACTAATGTAACTAGATCTTTAGCATCTGACTCAACAACTGTAGCCATATTTTTGTTCTCGAGAGCTTTCTCTTTTTTTTTTTCACCCTTTTTCCTCTTCCAACAATGCTTCTTTATATGACCAGGTTTCCCGCAATAATGACAACCTTTGCCACATCTAGACTTTGAACAATCATTAAATTTACAACAACCACCCATAGGTCCATTACTCTTACTTCTACCTCTGCTCTCAATGGCAAGAGCTTGTGCATACTCAGAACACAACTCTTTCCTCCTTGTCTCCTCACTGAACAAGTTATCCTTAATCAAACTCAAGTTGAGTTTGCCATCCAAGGTAGAATTACTGATAGAATCACCAAGGTCTCCCAGCTCTTAAGTAAGGAACTGAAAAGAAGTAATGCCTATAGTTCATTGTCAAGCTCCAACTTCAAGGTAGTCAACTGATTAATTGAGTTCTAAAAATTATTCAAGTGTTCAAAAATTGATAGTCCCTTCTTAAACTTCAAATTCATAAGCTTCCATGCAGTGAAACTTTATTCTAAGTGGTGTTCCTCTCAAATTAGCCATCTAATTTCTTAAACACAGACTTAGCATTCGTCTATGTAGAAACATGGTTGAACACACTAATATCCGCCCATCTTCTAATGGCGTACACTGTCTTATTGCGATTAAGCTGCTTCCAATCATTATCTAACTTGTCCTTCAACTTGACTGAATCACTTAAAATCAAATAATACAAATCAAGACAATAAAGTTGATCCTCCATCATTAGCTTCTAAATTGAATAATTTGATGCATTCAATCTGATCATTAAACCTGTACTGTCACCCATATCCTCTTTAGCCATAGATTCTTATATCGCTTGTTGGGATGGACCCCAAAATAATCACTATCAAAGCCATAGGATAAAATTGTCAAATGCTCAAGCTAATAAATCACAATTAAGCGGAAACAATAAGAAAAATAGTACTAAGCAGAAATAAAAAGAAACACACAATATATGTGGAAAACCCTCTAATGAGAGGAAAAAAAATCACGGGGCAAACTAGCAGCAAGATTCACCATAGAAAAAAATGTTATAATGCCCACAGTTTAAATTATTGCCCAAATTTGAATTTTATCATAGGGATTTGAGAAAAATGTGAAACTCAACACTCTAGAGCTCCTACAAAAATCTCATACCATAGAGATCCATAGACACCAATACTTTCCAGTTAATGCTCACAAACCCAAGAGAATAACCTCTGAAATTACAAGATCCATTCTCAAACAAAGAGCAAAAATTATTGCTGCCTAAAAGAATTTGACCAAGAAGAAACGGCAACTCCCTTTGCGCAGCACCGTTCTGTTGGAATAAGACTTCTCTGCCGATTCTTTTTCGTATTTTCTCACCACACAAAACAAAGCTTGCTTGGCTTTTATAGCCCTTGCCACAAAACCAATTTAGTATTGGTCTTGGCCGGCCGTTTAACGTGGCACAATTCCAATTAGCAATTGAATCTTAAGTCCAGTTTGGGCTTATTTTCAAAATAGGTGAAAAAAAATTAATTAACATTGAATTGAACCCACAACAGTGATGCCCATGATAGATTCTCTGAGGAAGATGGGTATCAAGTACTTTGAGCTCGCTGAACCGGCCAATTTCATTTTTGAAATTGACATTTTTCAAACCCTTTGGTGTCATTGTTTCCATGATCTGTATTGCTATAGCAGATGATAAATTGGAAATAATTGTTAGAAGTGCATTATAAGTGATTAGTGGTAGCAATATTTCTGATCAAAAAGGCTGGAGATCGTATTCAATATGTGATTACTGGTAATGATCTGAGGCTCTGTTGCACTTATTAACATTATGAAATTATAGCTGGTTGCCCACAAAAACGTGTCCTGCCGATTGAAATCTGCCTACTCCCTCTTCTTATATGGCATCCGGTCCACACGTACATGGTTAATGAATCAACAGTCTACAATCCAACAAGGGCAGAAGCGGATTTATATACATTATAGTGTTGTTCAGGGATCCCATTTTTATTAAAAAATACGGGCAAAAGGTGCATGAAAGTAAGTGCTTACCCCACTTAAATTTTTTATTGAACCCCACTATTTTGAATAAAAATTTATAAAAAAACTAATTATAACAATATCTCCACAAAAAGAATATTTTTGAATAAAAATTTTAGTCACTCATTATTACAAACTATTTTTTTTTCCATTTTTTACTGTTATCTTAAAATCATGGCTTAAATGCAATATGCTTAGGCGGTATGCATGCGTGCATGTGTGGGTGTAGTTTTAGAAGGGGATGAGTTTAGGTTTTTTTCTTAAATTGAGGTAAATCGTTAGATGTAAAAGTTAGTGGTCAAATTTTTTATGGAGAAAGCTCAGAGAAGTCAGGTATTTTTCTTTTCTATGGTAATGGTCATTAACAAAGTTAATTTTTTAGGGGCTAACTGTAGGTATTTGAAATATGGGGGACAAAACTATAAGTTCAAGCAAGTCTAAGGGGTTTTTTTGGCAATTTTTCCTTATATAATTGTGTCATAGTTTGGATTTTAACTCTTGATCAATTCAAATTTTAGAACTAATTTTATTAGGCTTAGATATAGACTCCACTTTAAAAACATTCTAGAACCACCACCCAAAAGAGTTTAGAAAATGCAAAAGCAATTTCTAATCCATCTTAAAGATTAAGAGGAACCTCAGCTAAATTTCTTATAAGGACCATAATTTTGCATATGTCAGCTTTCCCCATAACATTTTCCATGGAGAATGTTAATTACCTATTTGTCCCATAATTCCCGTGGGTCTACAACCTGATGAGGTTGTAGATCAATCTTCTTATTTCTCTCCTGCTAAAGGAACAACAAATGGTCCATAAAGAATACTAAAGGGGATGAAAAGAGGGATTTGTTGCAACTTAAAGAGTATTAGCAATGGGTTAACTTTGGGACAAGCTATCCAAATCCCTCCATCGTCACGCTTAAGTCCTGAAATTCATATAACTGTCAAATGAGGCACCAAATGTATCTAATTGTTTCGTGCTCTTGATGTGCCGTGTTGCCTTTTCGATTGCAATTACAATTACTAATTACAATAATAATAATAATAATAATAATAATAATAATAATAATTATTATTATTATTATTATTATTATTATTATTATTATTATTATTAATTATTCGTGTGTTTGGAGCTGACAAAATTAATATATCTTTCACATATTAAATTAATTAACGGATGTTCAATACCTCATGTATTTTAAAATGGCTTTGCATATGAAGAGTGCAACAATAAATAAATCTAAAATCACAACTAAAAATTTCTATGAATTATTCATACATTTTGGCTAAGAAAGAATGACAATTTATGGAATATAAAATACTTAAACCAAGCCTGTAACGATGCACGGCCACCTCTATAATAACACTCTAATTAGGAACATTTTTGTGTTCATTTTCCAACTCTCTTTCACCCAAATCAAGATAATTTTCCTGAGCTTTATGTCAATCATAGATGCTACGGACGACAAACAAATAGTTTTGAGCTTTGCTTCAACACAAAAACTTTAAGCTTGGGCCATTTGTCCCCCACGGATATAAGTAGTTTGCTTCTATATTCTTCTAATGTAGGATTAAGTCATATGTGAATACCTTAATGGTAGAGACATTAATGGGGAGTTTGGACCAGATTTAGCCCGTACCTCCCAATAAGTAAAAGGTATTGAGTAGTGGGTAGGTTGACACGGCCCAGCACTGTCAAACTCAGACTTGGCCTGGTATGGAGCAACCTCGAAACTTGGAGGGTTAAATATGAGTCTGGAGGAGGAGAAAAGCCCAAATCAACACAGCCCGGACCAGAAAAAAGGTCAACTTAGATCGAACTGAAATGGCCCATGACCTAGCCGAGCCGGGCTTGATCAACTGATGGCTATGTACCATTGGCAGTTAGAAATTTTTTTAAAAAAAATGAAAAAATGCCAACCTTTCTCCCTAACGGCTCCAAAATGTTTATTTTAGCCCCAGACTTTTTCACCCTTACCAAGCAATCACTAATGGCTAGTTTTTTACGGCTTTTTGGACAAAACACATTTTTCCTTCTCGTATAAAAAGCTAGCCTCCTCCTCACACTTCCTCACACCAATCCTCTCTTCTTCAATCTCCTACAATATTCTCCCATTCTCTCTACTCTCTCTCTCCAAGTTTTTTAATCTTTCACTAATATTTTCTTAATTTCCTCGTAATTATCTCTCCATCTCTTCAATTATTTTCTTTCACTAATAGCTTCACAAGGGAAGAGCTCCAGCAAGGGCAAGGGTGTTGCATCCTCCTCATCTAGCACCAGGGTTAGTTCATTTTTGCGAGGATGTTTTGTTTCACAAAAACTGAGACCTACACATACAAGAAGTTACCGACAATGATCCCAATATAGACATGGCATCATATGACTTAGACCTTGACTATCAACTTTCCGATAATGATGAGGAAATTCCACTGACCCAAGTTGGGGCCGAGGGGTCCCAATCAACATCGGAAAACGACAATCTAAGTAGACGCAAGTCAAGAGAAGGAATTTGATAGCTTCTGTTTGGGCGCATTTTGAGCAAGTTTGGGAAGGCGACATGAAGTATGCCAAGCGCAAACACTCCGACAACAAATTCACACACATGTTGAACTCTAGGATGGGCACCCTCACGTGGCATTTAAGCAAAGTCCATAGAGATATCAGCGGCACATCCGATGGACAAACACAATTGATGGGCATTAAGAGCTCCAACGGTTCAAGTATTTCTAATATAATCTAAAAACTGCTAGGCAAGGTCCAATTAATTGGATGATGATTACGGAAAAACCATTTAGACAAGTTGAGCATGAACACTTAGAAAGATTTATTCAAGAAAATCTAAATCCTGCTTATAAAAAAATGTCTAGGCAAACGGCTAGAAGAGAAAGCTTTAAACTGTATGAAGCTAGGAGAAGTGATTTGCAAGCATATTTTTCTACCATTGATCATTGTCTGTCATTTACATTTGATATGCGAACATCTCCAATAGGACAAAATTGCTATTATGTCACTACTCATTGGATAAATGATGATTGAATTATTAAAAAATGAATCATTGCTTTTAAATGTATGGAATCTGATTATACGGGTTGAAACATTTTCAACAGTATTATTGAAAGTCTGTGTGAATTTTTTGTTGCCAATAAAGTTTTGTCTATTTCTTTTGACAATGCTTCAAACAATGATTTTCCAGTCAGGCAATTGATAAAAGAAATAAAACCATTGCTTGACGGAAAATGTTTTCATGTTCGTTGCTTGTGTCACATTTTGAATTTATGTGTTCAAAATGGTTTACAATAACTACAAAACCAAATTGCGCCAATTCGAAATGCTTTATTTTTTATTAAAATAAGGAACAAATTAGCTCATGAATTTAAAATGTTTTATATTAAAAATGGGGTGAAATTTTCTTGCAAAAGGTTTAAAATTGATTGCCCCATTTGATGGAACTCAACACTTAAAATGTTAAATGACACCCAACCATAGACAAATCTTTTAACTCGGTTTATGAACTCAAAAGTACAAGGCGACTGGCTAACGGATGAGGTTTGGAAAAAATGTTTTAAGTTAGTTGAGTTGCCTAGATATTTTTACGAGGCAACAAAAATTTTCTCTAGTGTTTATTATCAAACTGTGCACCAAGCAATGTTATATTTTATGAACATCATCTATGTTTTCTACCAATAAAAGGATGGTGAGTTTTTGCAACCAACTGTTGAAGCAATGCAAAAGAAATGACTTGATTATTTTAACAAATCCTGCAAATTTCTTTAGTTGCATGTGCATTGGATCCCAATGTCAAAATCACGGGTTATCTGCAATTGTTAAAAATAAACTATCATACATATTTAGGTCAAGCACAAGTTTTTGCATTTGTTATTTATACTGAAGCTAACCGCACTTTGAGAGAATTATACAAACTCTACTCCGTTAAGCATTTTGATAATGTTAGGTCATCCGATCCAACACCT
>SMDT01001381.1:0-95172 GCA_005392925.1 Aquilaria sinensis
TTTTGACTCGACCAGGAAAAACTCCAAAGAGAAAACCAACTCATAAAGAGCACAAAATTTAATTTTAACAGCACAGAGATATTTTCCTTTTAGCGTCTGCAGACTGCATATAATGAACCAAAAGTCAACGAAATGTTTGAACAAGTGGGTTTGAAATTGTTCAATAGATTGAAAGACTTGTTTTAATTGATAGACTGGGTATTCAACAAATAAAACAAGGGGGTTAGCAGTCCTCGAGTGCCCAGCAAAAGGGGCTGTGAGCGCCCGGGGTTTAAGTCCCTACCCCACTAAGAGCCAAATATCCTAGGCTCGAAGTTTGGCTTGTTAGGAAATGGTGTGGCTTGGTCTTGAGTGCAAGTTCCGCGAGCTTATTAAACGGGGCTCCAATCTTGACACCAAAAGGTCCAAGCTTGGCTCAGTGGTTTAGTAAGCTCATGTTCGGTTTAGAGGTTCAAGTACGATTTGAAAAGCCTATTAAACATTTCATAAGAAATTAAAAAAAAAAACATACAACATACATAATTAAAACTGAACACAGTTCATGAATCATTTAATATTAACTAATTGATTCAAAGTTTTCATTTGTTGATCATGAGATGGTAAAGATTGGCCCTCCTCACTTTCTTGTTGTCCAACTAGTACGTGAATCTCCTTTATGTTAGCTGAATACTTACAAAAGTCGAGTTATTTAGTAAGAATGTCTTGGCAAATTAAGAATGCAGTTTAGTAGGAATAGTACCTCATAGATGTCACCTACATTGATAACCAACATTATATATTAGACTGACAGATTAATTACTAGTGGTTGTTTAACCCCCGAAAATATTATAAGGTTATAAGTATTAAGTAATGAAAAAATTATAAGGTTATAAGTAATTTAAACAAGATAATTGTTGTTCAATCACGTGCTCTGTGATATTGTTCAAAAACTTACTCAACCATTTAATAGCTATGGAGTAAATTTCATGAATGGTCCCTAACCTTTAGTCGGTGTTTACATATAGTCCATAACCTATTGAATGTTTTGTTTTAGTCCTAAACCTATTAAAATGTTTCATTTTAGTCCTAAATCTATTAAAAATGTTTCATTTTTGTCCTAATTTGATGAAATTTGTTAAGTCCAAATATTTTTCTGATAACAATTTTTTAGATCATAATTTAAACTATCCGAAAACTGTTTTACAATAAATTTAATTTGTATAATAATTTTTTTTATTGCCAATAAAAAATTCAAATCACTTTTTTTTTTCTCTCTGTAAATTAAACTTATTTCATTCAGAAAGAAAAATCTATTAATTTAAATTATCTATTTACTATAAAAAAATATTAAAGTGTTTAAATTTACTGTAAGACAGTTACCGGATATTTAAATTAGAATTTGAAAAGTTTCTATCAAACAATTATTCTAAATTAATAAATTTCATCTGGTGAGGGCTTAAAATGAAACAATTTCAATAGGTTTAGGACAAAAATAAAATATTCAACAAGTTAGAGATTAAAAAGAAATAATGACTAAAGGTTAAAGACCATTTATGCAATTTATTCAACCGCTATGGTACCTGTACCTCTTTGTAAATGTTGTCCAAATCTTGGATCTTACAACTATTTTCTTTTTCTTAAGGTGCTCCATCAAAACTCTCACCCTTTTTGTTCTGCTCATCATTCCATTAGTAGTTGCTTCATCTTCGGGAATGTATGTCATTGTTTCCATACAAGCTTGGCTAATATCAAGAGTTGTAGCAATTTCATCAACTCTATGATTTCCTCCGTACTAATCCTAAGAATAACAGTATTATGTAACAAATAGAAAGCATGAGATGGGACCTTTGGATTATAACCAACAAGCTTTTTCCGTTCTATATGTTATATATAGAAAACTTCATTTGGTGTCAATTTTAGTAGAGAGGAAGGCAAGTTAAGTTAATGGGTGTTGACCATAAAATATATACCCAAGCAACAAACAAAGCAAGTTATTTCGTCAGAGCAACTAAATGATATAAAAAAGCTACAAAACTTCTGAAATTTACCAAACTTAGAGGTTCAATCATACAATTTGCAAAGTGGATGCTATTGGCTTACAAAACAAAGAGCTAAAGCTTGTTAAATTTAACCAATAAAGACTATAAAAAAATACAAAACCTAGGAGTAGTAGATTAAAAAAGCTTGTTCTTCCCTGAATTCATTTACTTGAGCATTGATAAGTGCCCAAAAAGCTAAACCAAACCTTATCAATGCAAATATGTAGTAAAATTCAAACCCAAAAGATGGGTAATTAAAAATGCTCATTTCAACACCCTACAACCAATGAAAGGTGCTGCAGTTTCAACCCAAAATACGTGATATTTAAGCACAAAAATTGAGAATGGAAACCAGTACCTTTTGGGTGTATGCATGGTTTTGATTGAAAAACTGGCCAAAATCTATGCTTTCGGAGGCAGAAGATGAGCTCGATTAAGGATCAAGCAGCAATTTAATGGAGTTGCTGACGACTCAGTGATGATGGCAAAGGCTGTAGAGTGGGTTATGCAAGCTAATATTAATTATTAAGCTCATGCCTTTAACAAGAAAATGACTAAATTAGGTTTATTAAAAACAATCTTAAAATTATTTATTATATTAATAGCATAATATTAGACTCATGAAACTCAATAAAAGTTTGAGTAGAATAGTTTGTAGCTCAAACTTAGTCAATTAAGAGTTCAAACATAAAATACAGCTCAAGTTCAAACTCGAGGCTGGTTTGGATTGATTCGATAATTAAAAAAATCGAGTTTGAGCTTAAACTATTTGATAATGGCTCAACTCGTTTATATCCCCATTAAAAAATGTAGCAAATGCCGGTTGACCTCCAGAGCCTGAAAAGTAGATATTATCCCTCCCTAGATATAAATGTACCATATACCCAATTATACAATACTTCTAATTATGAACAAAGACAATATTCATTAAATAGTAAAAAAAAAAAAATTGGGCCAAAAGTTTTTAGAAGTTTTAGGCTAAGACTTTGGGAAAAAAATTACATTACATTTCGAATACCAACAATTGGTACTATTCACTCAATAGTGTCAATTTTTTAGGCCAATGAGTTTTGGGTCAAAATTACTACTTGATGAACAACGTGTGCCCTTTTTTTTTTTTAAAACTTTGTTTTCCTTTTTTTTATGTGATCACCTTGTTTTTGAAGGTTGCCCCCCACTTTTGCAAGAAAATCACTTTTTTGGGGCCTGTGTCACTATTTCTCTAGTTTCAACTTATTTTATTTTTCATTTTGGTTATAATGCATTTTCAGTTCCAGAATTTCTACTCTTTCTCATTTTAGACGTAAGTTCTATTTGTTTGTCATTTTAGTCCCTAAACTTAGGTCTGCCCCCCACTTGTTGCAAGAAAAACTTTTTTGCTGCCTGTGTCACTATTTCTCCAGTTTCAACTTATTTTATTTTTCGTTTTGGTTATAATGCATTTTCAGTTCCAGAATTTCTACTCTTTCTCATTTTAGACGTATGTTCTATTTGTTTGTCATTTTAGTCCCTAAACTTAGTAAATTGACTTCTTCCATTTGCTCCCTTGGTCTTTTTTTTTTTTTTGTTGTTTTTTGTTGTTTTTATTTTTTATTTTCTAAAGTAAAAATTTGGTTACAATAGTTTATTTTTTCAATTAACCATAGTGATTTTGTTTAATCTTTCTTTTTGTTTTTCTTATTATTGTTTTTTCAAAAAAAATTAGTCACTAAGGTTTGTCTACTTTGGATATGGTTTGGGTTGATTCGTTGGTAAATCTTTTTCTTTTGCCTTATAACATCTTTTATTAACTTAATGGTTAAGTCGTTAATACCAACAATCTTTTTATTTGCTCTTTTGGCTTAAAATTTTTTTTGTTGCTTTTTTTATGTGTCAATCATTAAACTCCTCATTTGTTACTGAAATTTCACTCTTTACTTTTTTTATTAAAATTTTTAAATTATTTCTCTCTTTCAAAATAAAACTTTAGTGGCTATGGTTTATCGGTATGATTTGGGCTGATAAATCTTAGGCAAATTTCACTTTTATTTTTCTTTTTACCTTTTCTAAGTCAATGATTAAATGCTTGGTAATTAGAATATTTCCTTTTATGGTACATGTACTTAGAATATTTCTATTTACGCTCTTAATCTACAGACTTAACCTTAACTTTTTGCCTTTTCTTTTTGTTTTTTGTTACTTTTTTGTCTTACTAGTTAAACACCACCATTAATTGTTAAAATCCTTATTGGAAAAAGGTTGGGCTCTAATTTCTAGTTAAATCAAAATCTCAGTTACTTGATTTTTATGAAAAAATTTCCTTGGTCAATGATTGCTATTAATTGTATTAATATTTAATGTTAATATGGATTGAATCGCCACAATGCGCAAGCATTATGAGCTTTATATAACTTCTAAAGATGTTTTTTAGCACATAAAAAATAAAAATAATAAAACAAAAGCAGCTTTCTCAAACTTATATACAACATTCAAATGATGCCAATTGGTGATACTTATATCCATAAGCTTGGGTCCCATAATCTATTATGGGTCCCTAGAAAATTAAACCCAACAAGGCCAATGGCTTGTTTAAGCTATATTTCCTTGCTACCTTACATAGGCCCAATGGCTCATGTCTCTGAAAAGATAAACACTGATTGAGTCTTATAAGGTTACAAATGCCCCTTAATCTAACATCTTTTAATATAAGGGGTACCCCTTTCATGGCCTATATGAAGGATAATACTATATATATGTGATATAAGTAATTACCCATTGAGTTCACATGGTTACCTTGGAACTATACATATTTGAGCCTTGGTGTATCATTCACAAGTACTTACACCGACCTTTTCCTTGATGCTCTTGGTTTAAAATCGAGCCTATTTGTTCTAAAACTGGGTCTCAAGGTTTGTACTGATCATAAATGAAGTATAAATACATCAACAAAAGGCTTGGTTAATATGTATAAGCGTTAAAGTAAATAATAATCATCAAAACCAAGAAAAATAGTGTACCAAAAAATCAAGACAAATAGCTTACTTTGAGAAATTCATAAGTGTTTTTATACTCACACTTGTATATTAAGCAAGGAGTATTATACTTTCTTTGTAACTTTGTAAGCACTTGAAGTTTGAGAATCTCCTGTGTAATTGAGTGGTATATTTTTGGTAGAAGAATTAAGTGATTGATATATGGTGAGCCTCAACGAAAATTTTGGAGTAGTTGGGTTTGAACCTCGAAAAGAATGATATTAATGCTTAATCAAGTGATTTAAGAGAAAACCTTCCGTTAAAGAGTTTTGGAATAAAAGTTGGCTCTCAATTTGGTGATGTTTTCTCAACCTCATCATTGTTTGTTGCCAAGATGTGCTTGATTGATATTCATATTTGTGCTCTTGAATTGCCAAATTGGTATTAATTTGCTTGGCTGATTTTAATTATAAATTTTATTTTTTTCATCTTTAAAACAACCAATTTATTCCTTCGTAGTTTGTGTTAAACTAAATGAATTTGTGCCTTTATTTTAAAATGAATGTTTAATTTTTAAACATCACCTTAGATCAATAAATAATCACTTTTCATGATCTTAGAGTCCTAACTCTCAAGAACCCTTTTTTGATTGCACCTTATAAAATTACAACAAAATGAGGGGCAATCGACAATGGTGACAGAAATAACAGTCGGGAGAGACTCGATTTCCAAATCTATCATAAAAAAGTTGGGGGAGATTTTCAAGGAAAATGGCTGATCGTTTGAAATTTGGTGTCTAAGGCTAGTTGCCAAGCAATCATCATAAAGTAGTCGAGCAGGAGTTTCAAAGAGGGGGTGCAAATTTGGGCAGGCATGGCAACCAATGGACTAGGCATAGACCAATGGACTAGGCATAGACCAATAGATGCTTTGTCGCATTCAAGTATAAAGTTAAAGGACTTAGCCTAAACATCTATGTTAAAAGTTGTTGTATAACTCATTTTTTGTGGAATATATCCTCTCATTCGATCGGTCCCCGCCTTTCCTTTGCTACAAATCATCCTCGCTCCCTACATTCCCACCATTGCCCCTCTATTTTGAATATTCCCGTTCCTCACTTTCTCTCCATCCTACAACTTTCACCACTCGATTAACCATGGCTAACATCAACTCAGCCTCTGATTGAGTCCTACTGCCACCTCTCCATCACCAAATCAAATCCTGTCTCTTTTCTACTTCAAATTAACCTTTCTCTCCACTCTCTTCCTACCTTTCCTGTGCTCTGAATTGTCCTTTCTCTTCACTCTTTTCATCTTGCTAATTTTACCGATCGATCAACCATCATCTCAGCCTCCAATTGAGTCCCATTGCCATCTCTCCATGAATTTGTGCACCAGATCTGTCATTTTCACTTGTCGGTCTCTTCAAAACTTGAGGTCACAAATTTGATCAATTTATTTTCTTTTATTTTGTTTGTGGGTTAATTTAAATCTATAGTTTTATTTGATTTAAAGCTATTAATGGGTGTTTATTTTTTGCTTCTACAGACAGTTTTTTAGGTGTGCATTCTTGCCATGCTTTAGATCTAATGATGTCTACCTAAGAAGATAAGTTTAGATATGATAATGTATTTGCTTTCTGTGTTCCTCATTGTTCTAGCCAATGGAAGGAACTTGCTTTGGCTATTGAAAATTAGTCTATATATTTCTTAGTCTGTAAAGCTTTTTTTATGAAAGCTTAGACTTTGTTTTCCAAAGAATTCTTACTTGGTTGGTACTTTCTCAGCTTTTTTTTTTAATCATTCCAGCATCTTTCAGGCTTTCTCAAATTCAAACAGAACTAATCCCAAATTGTTTCACTTTTTGTATGCCTTCATCCACGAGTAGATATGGGAGACAATTAGATTCTTTTATTTAAAACCATAACAACCCAAATTGCATCTTGGTTTTATTGCTGGCCAGTGAGCAAGTGACTAATTTGATCATTACGTTCAGTCGTTCTTAACTAGTGACCAATGTTTTATTGACTATTTCGGTCCTTAAAATAGTAAAAGTGCAACCTTTTGCAACTGATTTGTTGGTAATTTTTTTGTGTTTATCTTCTAGTGTAAGCACTTAAGAAAAACCTAATCAACTTTGATCCAATGATGCGCATATATAGCACAAGCATGAGAAAAACTATTAGTTGCATTATTACACTATATATATTATTCTAGCAACTAGCTAGCTCCTACATTTATTCTAAAAACACTTTTCTCAAGCTTCCTTATTTCGGAATCATAATAATCTGAGGTTGACCAATGAGCTTGCAGGCGGCCTTAAGGAACAAAGGGATAAAATCTTTGCCTGGAAAGCTAGTAGCCCAACAATCATCAGTCACTTGTGTGATGGCGTTACAACAGTTTTTGTTAAGATCACTAAGGCTACCTTGTAGAGCTTTAGCAACCGCTTGAACACAACCTTGGACACCAGATAAAGCTGCATTCAGACACTCCTGTGGTTCTGGCTCAGCTGCTGCTCCACTTTCTCCCTTGTTTGGAACAACGAACATCATCATAATGCAGGCCACCAACAACATCACCGTAACACTCTTTGTCACCATGTCTATTTGTTTTGTACTCGATAGGAACAAAAGTTCTACTAAGTATAAGAGTTTTTCAAGACTAAAGAGGATCAAGTTAAATGGGTTGAAGAAAAGCTAAGATTGTATAGGTTTTTATATCAATTTTTTGCACACATAATCTATCATTTTCTTATATTAAAGTAGGTTAAATATAAGGATAATCACGTAATTTTACTACAGTCAAACTAAAAATGTAACACATGGCATTGTTTCTATTTGGATAAATATTTCTTACTTTTGTATATGTCTAATTTGCCCACAAATTACTGTGTGCTTATGGCCCAATGTTTTCACCTAGTTGTTTAAGTCTCTTTTAGTAACAGATAGGTGCAACTAATTAATGGTGTTATTCTCTTCAGATTATAGTGAATCCAGTGGTCTTAACTCCTAATTTGAATATCTTAAAAAATATTTTTTTCATTAAATGTAAAATTAATTTGTGGGAAATATGAATTTGAATTCTTAAACAGTATATTGACTTTTGTCTAAGTTTTGAAACTTCTCAAATGCAATTTCAATTGTAAAATGATGCACCCAGTCCTGAAGCCAAGAAGTTCAAGCTAGAACTTCTTTAACATAGAAAAGACGTCATAGAGCATCAACCCAAATAAGCTTATGTTCTTTAGCCATCTCCATACTATTATAACAAACATGCTTAAGATCAAATTAAAACATCAGTTAGGCATATACATATTATTCTTGCAACTAGATCCGACACTTATTAATCTTTAATGCTTTTTTCATATTTAGTCCTTGGCTTAGTTGGGAATCACAACGATGTGAGCTTGACCAATGAGCTTGCAAGTGGCGTTAAGCAAGAAAGGGACATATAGTTTGCTTGGAAAAGTGACAGCCCAACAATCATCACCTATATTTGCGATGGCATCGCAACAAGCTTCCATCACATTGCCAAAGTTACCATGCTCAACCGCCTTTACAATTGCTTTAACACAACCTTTGAGGCCAGCTAAACCTACCAAACAAGTTGGGATATCGACACTCTGCCCTCATTGGACGATGCAAGACATGATCATGCAAGCGAGCAACAAGGTCATCAAACTATTTGCTACCATGGTTTCTCTCATTGTTTTTCAATTGAAGAGAATCAAGCTAGGTTGGCTGGAAAAAGTTAAGAATCCATGGATATTTATATCAATATGTTGGTATACACAATCTCCATTTTGTTCATTTTTCACAAAAAGCAATTTTTCTAGAAAAATCTGATTCATGTAAATTTCCTTTTGTTGCTTTGAGAAGGGGAGTATAATTCATGCATGGAGTTAATATATTTACATAAAATTTTTCATTTCTTTCCTTCACTTCCATGATTAGGTATATCTCTTATTCTTACGAGATTTCCATAATTTTCTCTGAAGGGAAGAAAAAAGCACATGTCTTATCTATATAAGTTGGTGATTTTTCATGGTTGAGTGGTAGAAGGAAAAAAAGGTCAGTGTTTCCATCGATATCATGTACATATATATCATGGGGAGCTATTATGCTTGTTGAACTTTTTTTTGCACAGAGTAGATGCATCATCCATGCATGTATAACTTAGTGATGTCTGGATAGTAATAAAGCGTCGTGCTAGTAGGCGAAAGCAGAATATAAGAGTGATGCATTCTAGATGGCAAGAGTCTAGTAGCTGAAAACATCATTATCTTATGTTCTGTCCCAAGTAACACAGGCCACATAGAATCTCATGCAAATTAGGTAGGACTGAAACAATGTTTAAAAAAAACAAAAAAAATTGACAGAAATTAATTAGTTAAGAAAACTTGATGTGTATTAATTTGTTTTGAAATAATTTCTGTGGAATTTAGAAGGTGACACCCCTAATTTTATTTTATGTGATCGAATCACTAATATTATCAAATTCAATCTAAAAATAAATTGGCGCACTGACACCACTAGAATTATTTTATGGTAATAAGTGAATTGAGTTAATGGGCGGCACACTCACATTGGATTAAATCCCAGAAACTATGGACTTGTTTGGACTGTGAAGAATTGAGGGGTAAGAATAATTGGTGTGAATTCTTTGTGTGGATAACAATGATTGAAGGGTGATGATGCTCAGTAACCGAAAAGCTTAGTTGCTTAAATGGGGTGAATGAATATTCAATCACCTGCCTTCACGATTGTCAATTTAGTTGCTTTCAAACATTGAATTTTTTTTATTTTAATTCAATTATTAAAATTTAAAATACAATTAAATTAATTTAATTACTTTAAATATATTAATAATTAAATAAAGTGAAAATTTAAATGAAATAAATAATTAAAATTTTTTCCTCTTTTAAGTTACTTATGACAAAGCCACAGTGGTGCTTATGGTCTATGTGAGAAAGAGTTACTTAAGATAAAATTGGTCTGGAATAATTAATAACCCAAAAATGTATGTAAATATTAATATAAATCAATATTGATATATATAGTAAAAATAATACTATAAATTAATTAGAAAATTCAATTTATTATTTTATTTAAATTTTATTTTTAGTATATGTTGAAATTAAATATAATAAAATAAATAAATATATATATATATTTATACATAGTTGAGGAAGTCATCTCTCCGTATAGTGATAGTTGAGAGAGTCACTCATTCAAGGAGCGATAGTTTAATGGGGTTATCTGTCCACAAAAGCTAACGGCTGGGTGATGGAGACTTGAGCTATCACTAAGACTGATGACATATGACAGTGTTAGGGAGTCATCTATTTGATTTTCAATAGTCGGGGGACTGACTTATAATGAGTCATAGTTGATGGGGTCTTCCATCTAAGTGGTGATAGTTTAGGGAGCAGGTGATATTCATACCTACGCAAATATAGCACAAGCTTGAGAAAAAATAGTTGCGTTATTACACTATATATATTGTACTAGCAACTAGCATGCTCCTACAAATATTCTAAAAACCCTTTTGGCATCTTTATTTAAGAATCACAATAATCTAAGGTTGACTAATGAGCTTGCAAGCGGCTTTGAGAAACAAAGGGATAAAATCTTTGCCTGAAAAGTTAGCAGCCCAACAATAATCGGTCACTTATGTAATGGCCTCGCAGCAATTTTTGTTGAGATCCCTAGAGCAACCGTATAAAGCTTTGGCAACCGCTTGAACAAAACCTTGGACATTAGACAAAGCTGCATTTAGATTGAAAAACTTGTTTTAATTGATTGACTGGGTATTCAACAAATAAAACAAGGGGGTCAGCAGTCCTTGAGTGCCCAACGAAAAGGGTTGTGAGTGTCGAGGTTTAAGTCCCTGCCCCATTAAGAGCCAAATATCTTAGGCTTGAAGCTTGGCTTGTTAAGAACTGGTGTGGCTTGGTCTCGATTACAAGTTTCGCAAGCTTATCAAACGGGGCTTAAATCTTGACTCCAAAATGTCCGGGCTCAAATCAGTGGTTTAGTGGGCTCAAGTTCAACTTAGAGATTCGAGCTTGACTCAAAGAGGCTATCTAACTTTTCATAAGAAATTAAAAAAGAAAACATTCAACATATATAATCAAAACTGAATACAGTTCATAAATCATTTGATACTAACTAATTGATTCAAAGTTTTCATGTGTAAGATGGTAAAGATTGGCCCTCCGCACATTCTTCTTGTCCAACTAGTATTTGAATTTCCTTTATGTAAGCTGCATACTTACAAAAGTCAAGTTATTTAGTAAGAATGCATTGGCAAATTAACAATGTAGTTTAGTAGGAATAGTACCTCATAGATGTCACCTACATTGATAACCAACATTATATATTAGATTGATAAATTAATTACTAGTGGTTGTTTAACCACTGAAAATATTATAAGGTTATAAGTATTAAGTAATGAAAAAAATATAAGGTTATAAGTAATTTAAACAAGATACTTGTTGTTCAAACACGTGCTTTGTGAAATTGTTCAAACATTTACTCAAGCATTTAACAGCTAGGAGTAAATTTCATGAATGGTCTATAACCTTTAGTCATTGTTTCCTTTTAGTCCCTAACTTATCGAATGTTCTTTTTTAGTCCTAAACCTATTAAAACGTTTCATTTTAGTCATAAATCTATTAAAAATGTTTTATTCTGGTCCTAATTTGATGAAATTTGTTAAGTCCAATCTAATAACAATTTTTTTTATCATAATTTAAACTACTCGGTAACTGTCTTACAATAAATTTAATATGTATAATAATTTTTTTATTGCTAATAAAAAATTCAACTCATCTTTTTTCTCTCTTTGGAAATTAAACTTATTTCATTAAAGAAACTATTAATTTAAATTGTCTATTTGCTGTAAAAAAATGTTAAACTGTTTAAATTTATTGTAAGACAGTTACTAAATATTTAAATTAGAATTTTAAAATTAAATTTAATATGTATAATAATTTTTTTATTGCTAATAAAAAATTCAACTCATCTTTTTTCTCTCTTTGGAAATTAAACTTATTTCATTAAAGAAACTATTAATTTAAATTGTCTATTTGCTGTAACAAAATGTTAAACTGTTTAAATTTATTGTAAGACAGTTACTAAATATTTAAATTAGAATTTTAAAATTTTTTATCAAACAATTATTCTAAGTTAATGAATTTCATATGGTGAATGACTAAACTAAAACATTTTTAATAGGTTTAGAACCAAAATAGAATTTTGAATAGGTTAGGGACTAAAAGGAAACATTGACTAAGGGTTAAAGACCATTTATGCAATTTACACAAACGCTATAGTATCTGTACCTCTTTGTAAATGTCGCCCAACTCTTGGATCTTACAACTATTTTCTTTTTCTTTAGGTGCTTCGTCAAAACCCTCACCTTTTTTGTTCTGCTCATCATTCCAATAGTAGCTGCTTTATCTTTAGGAATATATACCATTGTTTCCATACAAGCTTGGTCAATGTTAATAGTTGTAATAATTTCATCAACTCACTGATTTCCTCCATAATATTACTAAGAATAACAGTATTATGTAACAAATAGAAAGTATGAGGTGGGACCTTTGGATTACAACCAACAAGCTTTTTTCGTTCTATATGTTATATATAGAAAACTTAATTTGGTGTCAATTTGAGTAGAGAGGAAAGTAAGTTAAGTTAATGGGTGTTGTCCATAAAATATAAACCCAAGCAACAAACAAAGCAGGTTATTTTGTCAGAGCAATTAAATGACATGAAAAAGCCACAAAACTCCTGAAATTTACCAAACTCAGAGGTTTAATCATACAATTAGCAAATTTGATGCTATTGGCTTACAAAACAGAGAGCTAAAAGCTTGTCAAACTTAACCAATAAAGATTATCAAAAGAACAAAACCTAGTAGTGGTAGGTTAAAAAAGCTTATTCTTCCCTAAATTCATCTACCTGAGCATCAATCAGTGCCCAGGAAGCTAAACCAAACTTTATCAATCCAAAATATGTAGCAAAATTCAAACCCAAAAAATGGGTAATTAAAAATGCTCATTTCAAGACACTAATACAACCAAATAAGGGCGCTGCAATTTTAGTCCAAAATAAGCAATATTTGAGCACAAAAATTGAGAATGGGAACCAGTACCTTTTGGGTGTATGAATGGTTTTGATTGGAAAACTGGTCAAAATCTATGCTTTCAAAGGCGGAAGATGAGCTTGATTAAGGTTCAATGGTGATGGTACTAACGGTGCAATGGGTTGTGCAGGCTAGCAGGAACTATTAAGCTCATGTCTCTAACAAGAAAAGGACTAAATTAGGTTTATTAAAAACAATCTTAAAATTATTTATTACATTAATGTAATATTAGACTTGTTAAACTCAATAAAAGTTTGAGTGGAATAGGTTGTGGCTCAAACTTAGTCAATCAAGAGTTCAAACATAAAAGAGTAAATATCCTATACACCGGCAGTGGAAAAAAAATGTCCACCAGCAAACCTTTTGTTATTTATTAACACTGTTTAAATAATGGTTTTTAGATTTCCGTCAACCGTCGTGAATGTTGTCTCCCTTATGAATGACAAGGAGCAAACAACAACCAACAGAACAATCACTTGCGAAATATAGCAGAAAAAAGAGCAAGCAAAGCAGACAAAGCTTAGCCAAAAAACAACAAAGGGAAAATCATAACACAAATAGGAACAGAACACAGTTAAAATTTCTAATTTTTCATAAAGTTGTTAACATGTAAACCAGAATTACAATACCACACAAATGACAAAAAAAAATTGCAATTAATCTCATTAAAGTGTTGGGACATTATAAATATTGGTTAATTAATTATTCATATACTATTGCTTATCAGGATCATGACCAATTTGTGGTCCAAATCGGTATAACTACCGAGCCAAACACAAAAAAATTGAGAGCAAAATACATAGTGGACATTAGCAGAGTCGTGACCACATTATGGCAACTCAAAGTTAAAAATCTAAGAGATGAATACTATCCTATAATAAAAGATCAAAAAATCAGATTGAAGAAATACAATTATTCGATTCAAAGCAATTAACGATTGACGAAGAAAATCTTTTTCTTTGAATAACTAATTTGTGGTTGGAGTTATTTTTGCCTATTCGGCTAAAGTAAGTTTCTTCTTGTGAAAGAAATTTGGGGCTGCAGCATGTTTCTTTTGGGGAAAGCAATTTGCAGCTGCAGGCTGTAAATGTAACTCCCCTGTTCGGTTGAACGTAAAATAGAATGGACAGGGTTTTTTTTTTTTTGCACAAGGTTACGTTAACGTTGAGTGGAATGGTGAGTTAAACGCCGTTTTGTTTATTCTGCTTGATTAAATAACAGAAAACTTTAAATTAGCTGCTGGTGGAAAAAAAACAATTCACCGCCAGTGGATAGGAAATTTTCTCTACATAAAATACAACTCAGGTTCGAACTCAATACTGGTTTAGATTGATTCGATAATTAAAAAAATTGAGTTTGAGCTTAAACTATTTGAAAATGGCTCTACCTGTTCATATCTTCCTTAAAAAATGTAGCAAATGCCGATTGACCTCCAGAGCTGAAAAGTAGACATTATCCCCCCCTAAATATAAATGTACCATCCACCCAATTATACAATATTCATTAAATAGTAAAAATATTTCGGGCCAAAAGTTTTGAGAAGTTTTAGGCTAAGAGTTTTGGGAAAAAAAAATTACACTATCCTTTGAATGCCAACAATTGTTACTATTCATTCAATAGTGTCAAGTTTTTTGGCCAAAGAGTTTTGGTTCAAAATTACTATTTGATGAACACCATATGCCATCTTTTAATTTTTTTTTTTTATGTGATCACCTTGTTTTTTAAGTTTGGCCCTCCTTTTGTGAGAAAATCACTTGTTTTGGGCCTGTGTCGCTATTTCTCTAGTTTCAATCTATTTCATTTTTTGTTTTGGTTATAATGCATTTTCAGTTTCTAGAATTTCTGCTATTTCTCATTTTAGACATAAGTTCTATTTATTTGTCATTTTAGTCCCTAAACTTAATAAATCGAGTTCTTCCATTTGCTCCCTTGGTCTTTAAACTTTTTTTTTTGTTTTTTATTTGCTATTTTCTAAAGTAAAACTTTGGTTACAATAGTTTGTTTTTTCAATTAACTATAGTGACTTTGTTTAATTTTTATTTTTGTTTTTCTTATTATTTTTTTTAAAACAAAATTTTAGTCACTATGGTTAGTTTAGTTTGGATATTGTTTGGGTTGATTCGTTGGTAAATCATTTTCTTTTGCTTTATAAATTCCTTTATTAACTTAATGGCTAAATCACTAATAGCAACAATATTTTTATTTACTCTCTTGGTTTAAAATCTTTTTTTGTTGGTTTTTTTATGTGTCAATCATTAAACTCTTCATTTGTCATTGAAATCTCACTCTTTACTTTATTTTATTAAATTTTTTATATTATTTCTCTCTTCCAAAATAAAACTTTAGCGGCTATGGTTTATCGACTTTTCAGTATGGTTTAGGCTGATAAATCTTCGGCTAATTTCACTTTTAATTTTTTTTTTTACCTTTTATAAGTCAATGATTAAATGCTTGGTAATTAGAATATTTCCTTTTATGGTACATGTACTTAGAATACTTTTATCTACTATTTTAATCTATAGACTTAACCTTAACTTTTTGCCTTTAATTTTTGTTTTTTGTCACATTTTTGTGTTAATGGTTAAACACCACCATTAATTGTTAAAATCCTTATTGGAAAAAGGTCAGCCCCTAATTTCTGGTTAAATCAAAATCTTAGTTACTTGATTTTTATGAAAAAGTATCCTTGGTTAATGATTGCTATCAATTTTATTAATATTTAATGTTAACATAAATTGAATCGCCGTAGTTCATAGGCATTATGAACTTAATATAACTTCTAAAGATGCTTCTTAGCACATAAAAAATAAAATTAGTAAAACAAAAACAGCTTTCTCAAACCATATACAACATTCAAATGATGCCAATTGGTGATATTTATTTCCATAAGCTTGGGTCCCATAATCTATTATGGTTCCCCAGGAAATTAAACCCAACAAGGCCGGCCAATGGCTGGTTTAAGCTATATTTCCTTACTACCTTACATAGGCCCGATGGCCCATGTCTTTGAAAAGATAAACACTAATTGGGTTTTATAAGGTTACAGATATCCCCTAAACCAACATCTCTTAATATAAGAGGTACCCCTTTGATGGCCTATATAAAGGATAATACTATACATATATGAGATAAGTAATCACCCATTGAGTTCACATGGTTACCTTGGAACTATACATATTTAAGCCTTAGCATATCATTCACAAGTACCTACATTGACCCTTTCTTCGATGCTCTTAGTTTAAAACTGAGCCTATTTGTTCTAAGACTGGGTCTTAAGGTTTGTACTGATCATAAATGAAGTATAAATACATAAACAAAAGGCTTGGTTAATATGTATAAGCATTAAAGTAAATAATAACCATCAAAATCAAGAAAAATAGTGAACCCAAAAATCAACAAAAGTAGCTTGCTTTGAGGAATTCAAAAGTGTTTTTATACTCACACTTATATATCAAGCAAAGAGTACTATACTTTCTTTGTAACTTTCTAAGCACTTGAAGTTTGAGAATCTCTTGTGTAATAGAGTGGTCTAGTTTTGGTAGAAGAATTGAGTGATTGATATATGGTGAGCCTTAAAGAAAATTTTGGAGTAGTTGGGTTTAAATCTTGAAGAGAATGATATTAATGCTTAATCAAGTGATTTCAGAGAAAACCCTCAATTAAGGAGTCTTAGAATAAGAGTTGGCTCTCAATTTGGTGATGTCTTCTCAACCTCATCCTTGTTTGTTGCAAGATGTGCTTGATTGATATTCATATTTGTGCTCTTAAATTGCCAGCTTGGTATTAATTTGCTTAACTGATTTTGATTGTAAATTTTAGTTTTTTTTTAATTTTTAAAACAACCAATTTATTCATTCATAGTTCCTCTTAAGCTAAACGAAGTTGTACGTTTATTGTAAGATGAATGTTTAATTTTTAAACATCACCTTAGATTGATACATAATCACTTCTCAACATCTTAGAATCCCAAGTCTCAATAACCCTTTTTTTATTGCACCTTATAAAATTACAACAAAACGAGGTTTTGGCAACCAGCAATGGTGACAAAAATTGCGGTCGGGAGAGACTTGGTTGCCAAATCTATCATAAAAAAGTTGGCAGAGATTTTCAAAGAAAATGGCTGATTGCTTGAAATTTAGTGGCTAAGGCTAGTTGCCAAACAGTCACCATAAAGTAGTCGAGTGGGAGTTTAAAAACGGGGTGAAAATTTGAGTAGGCATGGCGGCCAATGGATTAGCCACAGACCAACTGATGGTTGGTCACATTCAATTATAAACTTAAAGGACTTGGCCAAAACATCTATGTTAAAAGTTGTTGTATGGCTCATTTTTTGTGGAATATATCCTGTCATTCGATCGCTCCCCGCCTTTCCTCTACTAAGAATCATCCTTGCTGTCCACATTCCCACTGCTGCTCCTCTACTCTGAATCTTCCTATTCCTCACTTTCTCTTCATCCTACAACTTTCTCCGTTTGATTAACCATGGCTAACATCATCTCAGCCTTTGATTGAGTCCTGTTGCCACCTTTCCATCACCAAATTGAATCTTGCCTCTCTTTTACTTCTAATTAACTTTACTCCCCACTCTTTTCCCACCTTTCCTGTGCTCTAAATTGTCTTTGCTCTTTTAAGTTACTTATGAGAAAGCCACGGTATTGCTTACGGTGTATGTGAGAAAGAATTGCTTAAGATAAAATCGGTCAAAAATAATACATACATAGTTTAGGGAGTCATTTGTCCGCGTTATGATAGTTGAGACAGTCATTCGTTTAAGTAGTGATAGGTCAAGGGGTTATTTGCTTATGAAGGCTGACAGCTGGGTGATGGAGACTTGAACTATCATTAAGACTAATAGCTGGATGACTCATGTGACAACACATGACAATGTTAGGGAGTCATCTGTTGGATTTTTAATAGTTGGGGGATTGATTCGTAATGAGTCATAATTGAAAGGGTGTTTTGTCTAAGTGGTGGTAGTTTAGGGGCAAGTGATATTTATACCTACGCATATATAGCACAAGCCTGAAAAAAATATTAGTTGCATTATTACACTATGTATATTGTACTAGGAACTAGCATGCTCCTACATTTATTCTAAAAACCCTTTTAGCATCCCTATTTAAGAATCACAACAATCTAAGGTTGACTAATAAGCTTGTAAGTGGCCTTAAGAAACAAAGGGATAAAATCTTTGCCTAAAAAGCTAGCAGCTCAACAATCATCAGTCACTTATGTAATGGCGTCGTAGCAGTTTTTGTTGAGATCACTAGAGCTACCATGTAAAGCTTTAGCAACCACTTGAACACAACCTTGGACACCATTTAGACACTCCTGAGGTTTCGGCTCAGCTGTTGCTCCACTTTCTCCCTTCTTTGGAACAATGAACATCATCATAATGCAGGCCATCAAGAACATTACTACAACACTCTTTGTTGCCACATCTACTTGTTTTGTGTTTGGTTGGAATGAAAGTTCTGCCAAGTATAAGAGTTTTTCAAGACTAAAGGGGATCAAGCTAGATGGTTGAAGAAAACGTAAGATTGTATGGGTAATTAGATCAATCTTTCGTATACATAATCTATCATTTTCTTATATTAGAAGTACGTTACACATAGGGAGAATCACATAATTTTACCATAGTCAGACTTAAAATGCAACGCTTAGTACTATTTGTATTTGGATAAATATTTATTATTTTTGTGTTTGTCTAATTTACTCCTAAATTACTGTGTGCTTATGACACAATATTTTCACCTAATTGTTTAAGTCTTTTTTAGTAACAAATAAGTGCAATTAATGGTTTTTTTCTCATCTGATTATGGTGAATCTAGTGGCCTTAACTCCTAAATCTGAAGATCTTAGAAAAGTATATTTTTCATAATTAAATGCAACATTAATTTGTGGGAAATATGCTTTTGAAGTCCTAAAAGTTATGTTAATTTTTTTGTCTTGAGTTTTGAAACTTCTCAAACATTATTTCAATTGTAAAACAGTGCACCTACTCCAATAGCAAAACAATCTAAGTTAGAACTTTTATAACATAGAAAGCATGTCACAGAACATCAACCCTAATAAGGTAATGTTCTTTAGCCATCTTCATACTATAATAACTAACATGCTTAAGATCAAATCAAAACATTGGTTATGCATATACATATTATTCTTATAAATGGATCCAACAGTTATTAATCTTTAATGCTTTTCTCATACATAGTCCTTGGCTTAGTTGGGAATCACAATAATGTGAGCTTGACCAATAAGCTTGCAAGCGGCGTTAAGCAAGAAAGGGACATACGGTTTGCTTGGAAAGACGATAGCCCAACAATCATCACCTATATTTGTGATGGCATCGCAACAAGCTTTCTTTACATCGCCAAAGTTACCATGCTCGACCGCTTTTACAATTGCTTCAACACAACCTTCAATGCTGGCCAAACTTGCTAAACAAGCTGGAAGGTCAGCGCTTTGTCCTCGTTGGACAATGCAAGACATGATCATGCAGGCGAGCAACAACATCATCAAAACAGTGTTACTCTTTGCTGCCATGGTTGCTCTCTTTGTTTTCCAATTGGAGAGAATCAAGCTAGGTTGGTTCGAAAAAACAAAGAATTTATAGATATTTATATCAATATTTTAGTATACACAACCTTCCATTTTATTCATTTTTCATAAAAAGCAATTTTTCTACAAAAATCTGATTCACGCAAGTTTATTTCCTTTTGTTGCTTTTGAAGGGGAGTATAATTCATGCATGGAGTTAATATATTGTAGAATCTTTGATTTCTTTCCTTCATTTCCATGATTGGGTACATATCTTATCCTCAAGAGATTGTCATGATTTTCTCTTAAGGGAAGAAAAGGATGTGTCTTAAGTGTATGAGCTGACGATTTTTCATGATTGAGCGATAGAAGGAAAGAAATATTAGTGTTTCCAATAATATCATGGTACATATATCATGGGGGGCTACTATGCTTTTGAATTTTTTGCTGCACTGAGCAAATTCATCATCCATGCATCTGTAACTTAGTGGTATTGGGTAACAATAAAGCATCATGCTAGTAGGCGAAAGCAAAACATAAGATTGATGTATCCTAGATGGTGAGAGTCTAGTAGCCAAAAGCATAACTATCTTCAATTTTGTCCCAATTAACATAGGGCACGTAGAATCTTGTGCAAATTAGCTAGGACCTAAACCAATTAGTTAAAAAAAACACAAAAAAGGCTTGGCCGGAGTTAATTAGTTAACAAAACCTTGATCTATACTCCATTTGTCTCTCCAATCTTACTCCATTTAGTCTGGTGCAGAGATTAAGAAAGTGAAAACAAATTTTTGAGTTGTTTCTACTTTTATTCTTAATTTTTTGCACATAAATCAAAAAAATTAAAAAAGGTGAATATTAAAATAATAGTTTGAAAGATACTATGGTAAAGTAAGTTACTAAATATGAAAATGTTGCAAAAATTTTGGATGGTCAAAAGAAATGAAGCAATATTATTAGAACGGAGCGAGTATTAATTAGTTTTGAAATAATTTATGTAGAATTTAGGAGGTGACACCCCTAAATTTATTTTATGTGATTGAATTACTAATATTACCAAATTCAATTGAAAAATAATTTAGCGCGCTGGCACCACTAGAATATTATTTTATGGTAATAAAAAGTGAATTCAATTAATGGTCGGCACACTTTCATTGAAATAACTCCTAAAAATTGGGTTTGTTTGTACTGATAGGAAGAGATGGGAGAGATAATTGATCTGAATTCTTTGTTTGGATAAAAAGAAATAAAATAAAGGAGGCAAAGTCATTAACTTCCCACTTCTCTCTTCCCGCGACTAATTAAGCCCATGAGTTGAGGCAGATCAGTTGAGTGTGGACCAAAGCCTATGCCTAAAACCTACGCAAAGCCCATTTTGATGTGTTAAAGCTTTAAACTTCTAAACGGAGACGAGTCCGCCCAATTTAGGCACAATATATCGGCCTATTATTAAATCTTTAGGCCCAACTTATTTTCAAAAGAGACATGTATATTCAACGTGAAAAAAGAAAAGAAAAAAGGATTAAATTTTGAAAAGTTTCAAAATTCAATTTAACTAGTCAGAAACAATGTGACTAAATGTAAGATAACGGTCGAGAGCATTAACTTCATAGGAAAATAATTGTTTTACTTCAATGAGATCAACTAAAAACTTATTGGGTTTAAAGATCTATAAAAAGAATAAAAGAAACAAAGCTAGCCCTTCTCTTGCCAATACATTTGGAAGTGGCATAGGAAGTTGATTCTCGACCCTGATTTTAGATGACCAGATGATCTGATTAACTTCATCTGCTCTAAAATTAATGATGGATTGTGCAATTGTTACACTTTTTAAGTCTGACGGACTATCATCAATTTATGGTTTTTTTTATTTATTTACTAGCTGGGACTTTGTTTTACAAGGCCTGCAATTTGTCTAATTCTTTTTGTATGGTATGGGAAAAATCTATAGTTTTCCCCGGTAAACAACTCCAAAGACTAAACCAATAAGTCAAATAGAGCACAAAATTGCAGACTGCATAGAGTAAACCAAAGTGTGACTAAAAAGCATGTGATTCATGCTCCCATATACCCGTGAATATATATACCCCTCTTCCCTAAGCTGTGCTTCGATGGATTACATGCTATTAGAGTTGTCCATTATTCGGGTTAAATGGGGAAAAAAAAACTTGATTGGATTATTTGGTTGCATTAATTAGATCGATTATTCAGTTTTTTTTTATTAGTTTGGTTTTTATAAATCAAATACTATGTCTTTTGGCTTTTTTTTTTTAACCAGATTTCGGTTACTGCATCTATAACCGAATAATCTAAATAAACTGAATAATGTGGGGATATGAATGCAACTTTTTCTTAACAGGGGTAGTTAAGAATATAATTCCCTAATAATCGTACAAAAAGAACATTTACTAGGTAAATAATATCATAGCTACCTATATTAGATAAATATAATTTGAGTGATGAATTTTGAAAATGCATAGATATATGGTACTAATTTGGTGCTTTTGTTAGAAGTTAGAGATTGGCTGTGCATCTTGCACCCCGCATATGATAGAAGAATATAAAGATAGAGGCCAATGAAGCATATTCTCTCAAAAGTATGGGACCGAGTTTGTATTTCTTTCCTCCTAAGAATGGCGCCGTTTTGCAATTTTTTGTCCTCTTCCCTTTCCTGAACAATGTCATTTGACCGCCCTTAACTCTTTTAATCCCCCGAATCCCCAAATCCAATTCCCAGACAATGGACCTCACCTGCTTGACCTTCCCTCCTAAGTCTCCTCGTCCTTTGTCGGTGGCTCTCGCTCGTCTCGCCTCATCCCATCAGCCATCAGCATTCGGCATCCACCATCGCGTCCACCCGACTGGCGTCCACTCTCTTCAATAAGTGAAATTGGAAATTGTTTTGATTTTTGTTCTTCAAATTCCCTCTCGTAAATGATGTCTCCTCACTTTGATTTTTGTTCTTCAAATTTTCTCTATGTTTCTGCATCTTGCATCGTTCCACCTGAAGATTAAAGAAGTTGTAGGAATATAAAGTTGATAATGTTGCCAGGTTTCCTCTTGTCTAGTTTTGACTTTTGTTCAAATTTTATTTGCTGTTGACAACTTGACAGGGATAGATTGTTTACTTATAAGAAATTGCTACAGAATTTTTTTAAGTGAAATGGTGGATTACTGTTTACTGAACCATATAAATTCTGTAAGTGGATTATTATTTCATAATTCTTGCGCTTACATGGTAAGAAATTACTAGTGTTGATAGTTTTGATATTGGATTATTGTTTCATAAGTCTCGAACTTAAGTGGATTATTGTTTCATAATTTTGTAAGTGGATTTTTTTTCAAATCTTATTTGGTGTTGATAGTGTTACCAGGTGTACTTATAAGAAATTGCTGTAGAATCGATGCTGGTCGCTTGCTTTAGCTTTGACCATGTCCAGTGTCAAGTTTCAGAACAAAAGCTTCTGGTAAATCAGTGCTGAGAAACAAACAATATTTCAAACTTGTTGCCTCTTAGTTGGTATATTACTAATATATTTGGTATTACTAAAATTCTATGCTAAACGTTACAACAAAAAGACAAAGATATTGTCATGACAATGAATTCAATGAAAACTACTTCAATATTACTTCAGTTTAAATTGGTTTTGTACATTAAGAAGGACCTTACAAAAATTTTTAGTTTAAATTTAATACTTGAGCATTTCAGAGATATAAAAAAACATTGTGTAACATTATGAATTTAAACTTTTGCAGTTACCAAGACTTAATATTGGTTTGTTTTTTGTTGTACAATTTGAGAATTAGTCTTGCCCTCACCCGCTTAAATTCTTGGCTTTGCTACTGCTACCTCTCCCTTGTTTCCTCAGCCTAAGCCCTCACTTTATTGTTTTCCCCCATTCTCTATATTGTCTCCACCATCTTCCCATTTCTCAAGTTTCCAGGCCATATTATTGGTCCACATCTGCTATTTTCTGCTTCCCACCTTCGTCCAATGCTTTCTCCTTCTCATTTGCCTCCAACAAGTGCCCTCTTATGCGCTCTATTCCTCTTTGCTCAGCCATTCGCAACGCCCACCTCAATTCCTGGACGAAGCTAATTAATTCGCAGTGCTTTCAACCATTGATTCGTTATCCATCCAAATAGTAGAAACCAAAATCTTTGTCTTCCATATGATCGACAACATCAGATGTTTACTAATGCAATGGAAATCCATGAGGACGATGAACCAGGAATGCAAAATCAATCCACCCGAAATGTTGTTCGGTTGGATTGCATGAATATTAATCTTTTATCCGGTTGGACTTTATGAATATTTTAAGAGCCAATGCTCAATTTGGTTAAGAACCGATCCATCCATTTGAACACCATATAGAAAGTTGAAACACGGTGGAACAAATGCATATATTATTTGTTGTACTTCATTTATTAATGCTATAAAATTTCTACTACGTTTGCTCCTTAGTTAGACTTACAGACGATTATTTATATTAACTAATCCTAAGGACGCAACGCTTCCTTAGCCTTAATGGAAATGTTTTTTGTGGTAAAACTTTGTAAAATTTTGAAAAACTTAGATAAATCTCTTTTCTTCTGAAAAAAGAGGTAAATACACACACATAAGTACATACATAAATATGTATAGAAAATAACGTCTCTTACATCGGGCGTTGCTAACATATCTTTTATGTTTGCGTAATTTGTTGGTATTGGATTTTAAAATGTGCGCGGGATCGAAGCAGTTAGATGGGACGAAAGGGTGCAGAGCTGGAGAATTTGTCCCACTCCCCATTCACACATCGCCTTCAATCTTCATCCCTAACCCCGTATCATGTGAGCCCTTTTCTTTTTTTTCGGTTTTTTTTTTCTGCGGATAATTAATGCTACCAATTAATGTTTCTTTCGTCTTTTACGATGCGTCAAACGAGAGTAGATAACGAGCAAACTAGTATTTGTATACCATAC
Source organism: Aquilaria sinensis (assembly GCA_005392925.1). Classification (NCBI taxonomy): domain Eukaryota; kingdom Viridiplantae; phylum Streptophyta; class Magnoliopsida; order Malvales; family Thymelaeaceae; genus Aquilaria; species Aquilaria sinensis. The sequence goes on from SMDT01001381.1 coordinate 24,627, forward strand.
ATACATAATTGAATGTATAATTTATACTATAAACAAGTATATCCACGACATGCAGACCAATATCAACACAAAAGAATGTTAAAATCATCAAATTGATGTGGACCTGGAAGCATAATTATCTTAATCACATGCATTGTAAGTTCACGTACTCCGCCTAATTATATAGGCTTAAGAATCAAGCTTTGATACTTGTTAGTTGTATTTCAGATCAAATCCCTTTGGGGTTTTCTTTTCTTATAAGCTGAATTATTATCAACTAACTTATATATACCGACTTCATCACCAACCAAGTACTTAAAGAAAAGGGATACTCAAATACAAGTCATATTATGATATTTTTTGTTAACGGAAAAACAAATTTTAATTATATTTAAAAAGAATACATAAATTCTGATTCCGGAAAGATACTGGAACAAGTCACCCGCAACAAATTATCTAATGAATGCTCACAAGACATAAAATCACAGCCAACTTCTAGAACTCAAAATCTCTTTATACCCTGACCTAAAAAACAAATGCACCAAGTCATAATATGATATAACAATTCTTATGTCAAAGAAAAAGGTCCTGATCCTAGAAATGTAAGTCAGAATATGATATAATATAGACTTGAATTATAATTTTGTCCCCCCAAAACAAAAAAACTTTGAGAATGTAAGTGGTGAGGACGAAAGAAATTAAATGTCAATTACCAATTCCACGCGAAATATAGATTACAGATATCTCTATATGAACTTGTTACTAAATCAAGGCTGACATCTTAGGATAGTGATTAGACTTTCAAGAATGCACCCACAGCTCATTACATTATCCATCAAACTTTTAAAATGTTATCAATTTCATGAATTGATATTAGCCTACAGCCAAGTAAATATCTGGGGAAGCTAAATTTTCTTAAGAGAGTCATATTATATCGAAAGGAAACATAATTCACTCTAGTCATTTTCTTCTAAAATCTCATATTTATGCTCTACTCTCTAGAGGAATAAACATTTTGATTAATGAGCAATGAATAGTTGGATAAGAATAGGCAGCAGTAAAACGGAGTTGCTTAGGGAGTATAGCTGATAAACCATTTGGCAATTAACTTAAAGAACAATATTAAAGTGATAATTAAAGCCATTTTAACGGGTAGTGGGTCTCATTTTTCATGATTAACAAGTGGCTAATCAAACAGGCGATGTTGATGTTAGAAACTTAGAATTAACACTTTCCGCTTTAAAGTCTTTAGCAAAATGTATAGACAGATCGCCCACCCAGTTGTTGCATTTTTATGGACCTAAAGTTGCAAAAGGAGGCCGAGTTTTGAATAGAACAAGACAAGCCCAAAAGATACCCAATTTAAATATTTCCCAGAGATTCCTTACTCCCTCAACGTCTATGGATTTCCTGCAAATTTTCCATGTGGGCCTAACAATACGCCTACGCCTTAGCTCTTGTCTTCTGCCTTTTCACATTTAGCTGCTCCTGCTCCAAAATTCTCACAGATTTTCACATGATGGGAATAATACATATAAAAATGATATATAAATATAAAAAGGTAAGTATAATTTATAGATTCAAAAATTTAAAGGGGGATATGTATTTCAGGATGGAGTACTATTTCCATACAAATTCATACTTGTGCTAAGTAGTTGATATACTAAGACTGAAGATGAAATATTATTCAAAAAAATGGATGGTTGGACCTAAATAGTTGGCGTATTATTTTAGATTCAAATGTATAATTAGCTCTAACGAAAACTTAAAGCGCCACCTCTCAATCCATTTTTTTTTGTCGTCTCCCTCATCATTCTATATCATCTCTCTCATCATTCTCTGCTATTTTCAGTCAGATTCAAACTTCAATTCAGATCTGGTTGGCTCTCTTTCAATCCTTTTACTACTTAACTGACTTTATCTAATATTATCTATCAGATTTTATGATAGATATAATCTCCTTCAAATCTTGGTATTTAAGAGTAATTCGAAACTTTTACATGATAGATCTTAGTGGAAGATGGATCTATGTTTTCTCTTCGGTTCGCTGGAATATTGGCTCTACTAAGGTGTCCCAACACTTGACAACAGATATGGAAGTTATTGTATATAATAAAATCGGCCTTTATTTTTTTAGGTTTTAAAGGTAGTCCTTTTGTTTTCATAAATAGTCTTGTTTAGGCATTTGATGCCTAATTGATTCTAGTGATGTTTGGTTATTGTCGGTTTGTTTTAAGGATTTGTTCTAGTTATTTGTGAGTTTTATATTCTATATTTATTCTAGCTTATCTAGAAGATTTGATTTGATCCGATTATCTTCTCTACATTTGGTATTGTATGAACAAGTAGTATTTTTGTGGTTGGTTTTATAATCTTGTTATCCCTTAAAGTATTATGTCATTCGTTCGTTGATAGTGATGTGCTATAGCCGGTAGGTAGCATAATCTATACTTGAGTTGAGATATATATGTCAGTATTGTTCATTTGTAGGGCCGAAGATAATTATATATATATATATATCATTAAACACTAAAGTAGAAGAATTTCAACTAAAGTTAAGGATAAGGATAATCTACAATCAATCTACGCACTTCATTCTCATTTTTCATTATTTACAGTTTTGCATTGCCAAACAATTCACAATCTCTCTCTTTGCTTCCTTCCCTAAAACACTTGTCTATTATTTCTAACATCTTCTCCTTTTTTCTCCCATCCTGCAAAGCCCTAACAATTTAATGAAAGTTGTCATGAAATATGCCCATAGGAATTCCCTTACAATTCATGAATTCCCGCATTGCCATTGCCCTTAATAAGTACCTGGTCGCATAAAAAAGCTTGATTTAAGCCTGCACAATGGGGTTTTGGAGATGCTTTTGATATCTTTACTTCTCTATTGGATTAATGCTTGTTCAAGCAATTTTTGTGGAATCGATGGTTGTTTGAGCTTGGTTCTTCTAGGTATGGTCTTTGATTCTTGCATTTCTCTTTCAGATTCTCTCTATTTTGTTGCTTCTTATAGATCTAGTTTTGACCCTTGTAGTTCTATTAAATCAATGTCTACTGAGCTTGGTGCTTGGATCTTGCGATTGTTGGTTCTAGAATGTTGGAGCTAGTTATTGCTTGTTCTATATATTGAGTAGATATTCTTCTTTCTTTTCTTCTGCATTTTTTGTCACTCTTTAATTTTGTTTGAATCAGTTGATTTGATCACATTATAGCAACTTCTTATACAAGCAATTACTTGTTCCACATATTGAAATAATTAAATCATATTTTTGTGTATCAGATCATTTTACTTTATATCAACTAAGACACAAGAGCTGTACATGAAACAACAAACTTGACTAAAGAAACAATAGTTTGGAGTAAGTGAACAACAATATCAAGCTAATGTACACCAATTATGAGGGAATAACAATATCAACTAAAAGAACAATAATCTCAAGTTAGAACAGCAATATCAGCTAAACGAACAACAAACCAAATAAAATAAACAACAATCATGACCAAATGAATAATAATGACAAATTGGTAAATCAACAATAATATTGACTAAGGGAATAATAATCTCAAGTTGGAACAACAAATATCGATCAAGTGAATAATAGAATCAAATAAACCGAACAATATCAACAAAATAAACACAAATTGGCACTTTTAGTAAATATCATGAAATGTTACTCTATATATAAGCAAACAATATTGTCCTCTAGCCTATGCTAGTGTTATTACTTACATATCAATCGTTGTTCTCTTATGCCATAAGTTTTGTTTCTCATACATCAATTGATATTTTAAAAATAATTATTGTTCATTTACTATGAATTGTTGTTTGTTTCATAACAATTGATGTTCCATATAATGATGTTTCTTTTGAGTAATAAATGTTGTTCTGCCAGTATGAATTTTGTTGTTCAGTAAAATGATGCTCATTTAGTAAGCAATGTTGTTCTATATAACAATGTTCCTTTTATAATATATGTTATTTTGTAAAATGATTTTCATTTAGTAAGTTATTGATGGAGTATGTCAATATACTACTCTCTATATATAAGAAAATAATATTCATTCTCTAGGGTATTTTTCCCTAACATGCCATATGTTGTTCCTTTCAGTAAAAATGTCATTTCATTTAACAAGAAGTTATTGTTTCATAAAATGTTTGTTTGTTTGTGAGAAAATATTGTTCAAAACACAGTGGTCGTCTGCTAATTATTATGTTGGTGCAAGTGTATATAGTACACTGAGAATAGGTATCACTAATGTTCAACTAAAATATGTAAAACATGCTTATTTCATACACATAAACTTAAACATGTTAGTTTTAGAATAAAGATTTATTTTTATTTTATCCTTTTCCATCTTTAAATCCGATAGCATTTGAAAAAGATTTCTTTTTACTTATTTTAATGTTGCTAAATTATTTGTATTAGAAATTTTTTTTCCAAATCCAACAAAGAAAGTAAATTATAAAAAATACTATTTTTTTTACAAAATAAAAAAAATATTATCTAAGAACTTGTATATAATTTTGAAAAATAGGATATAGGACCCATAGCAACGAACGCACAGGATGCGTCTAATATCCTGTTATCTCATCACCTAATTCAAGTACTATAATTTTTATGAAAAATACTAATAAATGTATCCCATTGCCTTGGTCGAACATTAATGTTAGAAACCAAACTGTTTCACAGGAATTTTCATATTTGATTATACGTTACATATTAGAGCTAGTATTAAAATTTCCCCTTTTTATTATTACGATATTGAATGCTTCTAGTATTCTTCCCATCCACAATTTTTTAACCTGGCTTGTAGGAGTGGCGAACCGGGCAACATGTGATACCAAAAATTCCATCATTAAAGACAAAATTAATCTCCATAATCTTATTCCTTAAATCAAACATTAGTCACATAACTCGGGCTGCTTTAACACAAAAAACAAAAAAAGAAAGAAAAACATCGGTGCTGCTGATGTAGACAACTGGCGCCCACAATCTGCCTTGGGATTCGCTAACAGGGAGTCCACGTCAGCTATAAGGCCCCGTAGTACCCAAAATCCCCGCGTCTTTAGCCGACTCGCTTTCGACCGTCCGATCAAAGACGAAGCGCCCCAAATCTCTCTCTCTCTCTCTCTGGACTGAGCTGCTTACTGTGACTAAATCCATTGTTTTCTTCTTCCGATTCGCCTTCGATACCGAGGCAGGTCGAGGGGGATTTTCGAAATCCGTTTTAAGACGTAGAAGCGTTAGTTATAGATTCCTGTGGCGGCAATAGCCAATTCTTTGCTTTGCTTCGAATCCACGTTCGATTTGTTCTAGATTTCACCGACTCGGCCGTCATCTGTTCCCTGGACTCAGATCTTTCCCGAGATCGGCGACTTCTTCATCGATTTCTAGTTCTTTATCCTGCATTTCGTTGGTTTCGAGCTGGTATGCTATCCTTTCTGGTGTATACTTGGCGATGATCCTGTTTCTTGTCTGATTCACCTTTTTCTTTCTTGATGCTGTTTTGTCTGTTTGGATGCTGCTAAAATTGGAGAAGTTCGTTTTTGTGTGCCTTTTCATGAGAATGTTGGAACAAGATTGTTTTCGCTGCCTTTTCTTTTCCACTCCTGATTTATCGAGTTTTTGTCTGCTTAAGTTGAAAACGATATCGAGCCGGGTCTTGTGCCTTTTTTTCTGCGGATCTGGTAACATTGCTGTGAGGTAGAGCGCGTGCGGGGAAAATTCTTTGTTGTTTGTATTTATTGTTGGCTTTTGTAGCTTTGTCGGAGTGTTGATTCACGGTAACGTGATAAAATTTAGTCCTGACATCGTCGATTCTGTGAAGGCATGGTGTAAAGATAGAACTTAATGCTAAATAAGTAGTAGCAAGAAAAGAGACTGTGGGTCGTCTGTTGTAATTGCCAATTCAATTTGAATGAATCCATACATAATTGTTTACTTTAGAAACGCAGTCACAAGATTCCTATGGCTAAGTTTGGCTTGTTCCAGGCCAATGGTTGATCGGTTGGTTTAGTCAATTTGTAATGGAAATGAAGTGATTTGCTGGAAAAGACTTAGACCTGTTTTTGCTGTACACTGGCTGAAGATTTGCAGTTCGCACATCTGAAGTTCAAAATGCAGTAGTCATTCTGCAATGCTACTTGATAGTGAGGTAACTAGAGCATTTGACTGTATTGTAGCATTTGAGTGTCAAATAGATCATCGTTGTTAGTTGCCAGAAGAAGTTGGTTAGTTCATTATTGGTATAAGCGCCATCCTCTTTTTCCAACTCCCATTATCACCACACGAGCAAGAAATCTCATTACTTTGATGAAATGCTTTGCAGCCAAAAGTCCTGTTCCCAATTAGGTCTCATCTTCAGCTTAGCCAGCAATACTATCAATTCAATTTACCTAAAAGAGAAATACTTCTTTTTGCCTACATTATCTTAATCAGGTTTTGATCCTAATTATCAATCTGAATAGTTGCTCATGAATATACACTTCATTGCTGCAGGTCCTGGCATTAATGACTCATAGAAGTGAAAGCCAGGAAAGGTTGAAGTTCCAGTACTTCATGCTTTTGTAGCTAGAATTTGTTGTTGAGGTGTGGGAGTCTTCATGCCATCTAATACAAGAGCAAGTAATGAGTTCAAAACATCTGATAGGGCTATGGGGTTTGGTTCAGATGCAAAAAGATGTTCAAGACTAAGCTCCAAGACACTAGAGGAGGAACTTCAACAACTTCCCCAGTCAAGTCAAGATTTAAAGTATCAATTAAATTTCAAACGAAACGATAGTGTTTCAGCATCATATAGTACTCTGCCTGATAAGATTAATCAAGATAGAGATGGAAGGATTTTGGTCCAACCCAAATCGGCAGGCAATTACTCGGGCAAAGGTGTGAAGGGGAAGGAGAAAAAGGATGATGAGCTTGTAAAGTACATGTCTAGATTGCCAGGTTACTTGCAGCGTCCGGATAAAGGAGAAAACCCTCAAGAGAAGGTTCTGAATGTTGGAGTTTTAGATTGGGGACGTCTAGAAAAATGGAAATACAGCAGAAAGTCTAGCCCGGTGAGAGGTGGCAATACTGCGTCCTATGTGACAAATAGTTTACCACACAAAACAACTACCAAGTCATCTGCCCCTTGTAGTGCAGGTTCCAGGGATAATGTTGCTAAAAGTAGGGAAAATCCTTCAGCTTGTTCCAGCACTTATCCCCATCACAATGATAGTCTTCCTCGAGGTGCAAAACAACCTGTCCCAAAAGTGTTGCGCTTTTACCATAATGAAATTGCTTCCAAAAGTACCTTGGACTTGCCAAAGAATGTATCACGCAACTATAAATCATTTGAACAACGTGGTTTAGGTGTGAATTCTGAGAAAGGTGAGCGAAAAGATTCAGTGAAGAAAATTTCTTCAGAAATGGGAAGCATTTCATCTAACATGAGAAACCAAGGGGTCTTGCTTGGCCCAAAAGGTGCTGTAACTGCCCAGGATAATGAAGCTCAGAATACAGAAAAAGTGTTGCAGGACTGTGATAGAAGGAAAAGAGCTTCAGGTCTTGAGATTTCCCCAGAAATGGAGACTTTATCATCAAGGTCAGGAGATCATGGAGTCTCACCTGGTTTGAGACAAATCTTGAGTTCTGAGAGCAATGAAAGGAGGAAAGCGGATTCTCAAGGCTCAAGAATCTCCCTGGATTATCAAGGTTTGCCCAGCCAGCCTTCAAATATTGTTCTTCTCCGCCCCAAAAGATCTTTCCAGATCAGATCCCTGGAGGAATCTCCAGAATTGGGTGAGAAGTTCACTGAAGTTGATAGAAAGTCTTTTGTATATGATTTCTCTGAGAAGGTTCAAGATGGGGGACGCTCTTCTGATGTCCCTCACTCATGTCCTCTGCCATCTTGTGTCAAGACTGATTCTGAGACAGAGATGATAAGGGAAGAGCCTCTGGAACTTTCATGTGATGGATCTAGTGAATCCTCATGTTCAAAAGAGAAGGGAAGTTTGGTTTCTGAGCTTAACAATGCCCAACATATTGCCAGTCTCCAGACAGGGGATACTACTGATGCTCTAAAAATACTGGAGCAAGACATGGCTGAAGTGGGATCAAGGAAAAGCAGAAATTCCTCACCAAATCGACGTTTCAGTTTTAGCTTCAGTAGGATGAGTCGAAGCTCCAGTTTTAAAGAGGGATCATCTGTCCCACAACTGACCTCTGATAATATTTCTGCTAAGTCTGGTCCTATAAGACCCGAAGATTCTATTGTTTTTGGTGATAACAACAGAGGGAAGGTCAACGGCCATAACAGATCAAGCTCTAGTCCTCTAAGGAGAATGTTAGACCCCCTTCTGAAATCCCGAAGTTTAAGTTCTAAGAATTCTGCTGTACCTGATCAGCCAGTGAAAGTAAGATCAAATTCTTCAAATTTGAGAACAACTGATACAGGAGAGCCAATTCAGAGAGAAAAACGTGAGGCAACAATAAGTCAAGCTCTCTTGCAGCTTACTGTTAAAAATGGACTCCCACTGTTCAGATTTGTTGTTGACAACCAGAGCAATATTCTTGCAGCCACCCTGAATCATACAACATCAGCTGAGAAAGCAGATTTGGGTCAGAACTATACCTTCTATTCTGTTAATGAGATAAAGAGAAAAAGTGGTGGTTGGCTGGGCCAAGTGGGCAAGGAGAAAAGTTGCAGCTATGTCTATACCATTATCAGCCAAATGAAAGTTTCAAGCCCCCTCCACCTTGCAGGTTCAACCGGGGAGACCCACGAGAAGCGGTGTGCAGTGAGAGAATCTGTTTTATATGGCCTTGAGAAAATACAAGCTGATCAAGCACGACCAAGGTATATACCAACTAGTGAGGTTGCAGCAGCAATAGTGCGAATGCAAACTGAAAAAATGAACCATGATATACATAATGGATCGGCAGAGTTTTTACCCAAGGGTGGTTACCATTGCGAAGGTGGAGAGAATGACGGCATTATTAACACTACCATCATACTTCCAAGCGGCATACACAGCTTGCCAAACAATGCAGCCCCTTCACCGCTTATTGACAGGTGGAAATCTGGTGGGTTATGCGATTGTGGAGGTTGGGATGTAGGTTGCAAATTGTGTGTTCTCTCCGAAAGGAAAAGATTCTGTAAAATTCCGGAGACCTGCAGAGCATGCGACACATCAAATCATGTTGAGCTATTTGTTCAGGTACTCATTTACTCTTCTTGGCGAGCAGCATTCACCTTATTGATGATTTCGTTCACCTGAACTTGGTTAAATTAATGTCTTTCATCCAGGGAGGGGCCCAAAATGATAGGGCTATCTTCAGCTTGGCTCCACATGGGAATGGGATCTATGCCGTCGAATTCAATTCTTCAATCTCTGCTGTCCAAGCGTTCTTCATTTCAGTGACAATTATAAGTTGTCGTACATCGTTCAATCTCTCTCAAGGGCATGGCCTGTCTGAAGAGAAGGCTTCCCTGGAGACGGAGCTGAATGGAAGTGGTGGAACTGGGGGCAAGGCCTCAACCGCTGTTGGAAAAATGCCTGCGAAATACACTCCAAACCCGCCCCATTCCCCAGTAGGAAGGGTATAGTTCCTTTTTTGTTCTTTCTTTCTTTTGCTCTTTTTTTTCCCCACCCAGTTAAACAAGAGTTCCAACATGTATCTACTATATCCTCTTGTATAAAGGAATAACTTGAGAAAACACATAGCTAATCATTTGATCGATGTGGTCTTGTTCAACCTTGACGGATTTAACATGTTCTGGGGTTCATTAATCCAGTGGGGATAATTGGTGGGATTGATCCCAGCAAGATAGACATATAGGACAAGACTAATTCAAAAGCATGGATTTGCCCGGTGTAAGGTATTGTGTTTGTGGCCAAAGGAATTAAGAAAGAGTCATAGTCGTCCTTCTAGAGAAGGTGGAAGAAAAAAATCTCCAGACAAGCACAGGAAGGAATTTTCCTGGTCGGAAACAAATCAGAGCTTCTAATTGAAGCCGACGCATGGAACGAGGTTGAAGAGCGCGACTCAATGATTAAATCAGTGATGACATATTCACTTCCCCTTGTCAGCGACCCATGTGCTTCCGTTTTCTTCGTGCATGTGTATCGAGTGAAGTACACGAATATATATATATATATATATATATCTTTTTCTGATAACAATTAATCTATTAATTTAAGTTTGACTTGTCATCCTCTAGTTGGTATTTTAAGTGTTAGTAATCCAATATTAAAGAAAAAAGATTAGGAGTTTAGGTTATTTTAACTGAAAGATTTCGGTTGTAATATCAAATAAGAAGCTTAGCACTAAATTTAAATCAGGCATTCGATTAACATTCGAGAACAAGATGGATTTACCAAGTCATACATCTTTTGTTGTTATTCAACATTTGACCAAGCACTATAACTAGACCAGTTTGAATGTCATAAAAATTCATTGCCAACTACTAGAATTGCAGGCAAAATAAAATAAAAAACAGCAGAATTAGGTTGTTCACATATGAGCCAGAAGGGAACCGTTTGGTCGTTGAGGTGACAGAAACGAGACTCCCGGGCAAAGGCAACATGTTTGCTAAGGGAAGGAAAACTGTGGAGCTGAACCGCTTGCCTTTTGCTGGGACCAACTTCGAATTAAAGACTAGTTTATGTCCTCCAAAAGTTTTTCTCTTCCTAACCTGTTGGTACACAACTTTAGCATCCGCAGATTTTCAAACCAACTTCTTTCAGTTCCCAACCACAAGTCAAATTAAGTGGACCTATTTCAATAATCAATTTATTGAAGTAGCATAATTTCTTTCTTTGTTCTATAGTTGCATATTTGAAAATATTTTTATGGGCATTTAGCTAGTTTAAGTTAGAGGCAATGGCATGAAAAGGGCTGCTCATGTCTTGGTTGGTACCTCTGGGTCTGCGAGTTTCAGAGCTGGCAGGAGCGCCAGCAGCAGCAGCAGCACGCCGGGAAAAATCAGTGGGCTCGCCTCTGCTTTCTTACACTTGCAGAGAGAATCCTAAGTAACCCACCACTTGACTATACCTTCTAGGAGTAGTAATTAATTAGTAGGACTACTGTCTTCCAAATTCCAGTACTCCCTTAATCATTAGCAATTACTACTAATCATCCCCTTTTAGCTGTTAATATCCTACTGGCTAGTGGATTCATTGAGAAAAAGAAAAGAAACAAAAACAATACTAGCGAGGGAGTTTTGTAAACCAGTTTGGCATTCTCCGTTCAACCAAGAAAGCTGTCCCGCGTTTGACATAAAGAAGGCTTTTTACTCTATTCGGCTTCAAGCCGTCAACTCTTCCATATGATGATATATGTGTGGGCGTCCCTCGATCCAGTAGCATGCATACCATTATAGCACAAAGCTGGGTAGGGTTTAAATATTCCTATACTGGAAGCATTTTCTTCTTTACTATGTAAGATAATCTAATTGTATTTCGTTTTAACTAAAGGAAAAAAGCGGTCATCATTACTGCTTATTTCAATTTTGTTTCATTTTTTTTTTTTGCATAAGATTAATATCACTTAAAAGTAATACCTTATCTTCCTGGTAATTACTCAGGTCATGTTCTTTATTTTTTTCAAAAAAATAATCTTATGATTTTTTCCTTGCTCAATTTAAAAAAATAAAAAATATTTTATTTAAAAAAAAACATTTTAAAGGTCTCAATTGATATATAAACTAAGTATATAATCAATTATTAATAACTTCTGTGAAATGCAATCTAGGTTATCTTTTTTTACACAAATTACTATATACTGCCTTCATTCTACCAATATTGCTTCATTTTTTATTTTTGGACCATTCCAGATATTTATAATATTTTCATATTTAATAACTTATTTTATCATACTACTATTCAAACTATCATTTTAATATTCACATTTTTAACTTTTTTGATTTATATATAAAAAAGTTTATAGTAAAAGTGAAAATAATATATAAATTTTTTTTATTTTAATTTTTGTATGACATCAAATAATAGAGCAAGAGTTATGGGTCAGAGCGAGTAATAATTTTGAGTATTAAAAAAAAAACAAGTGGCAAGCATGAACGGAGAAGAGAGGAAAGAAGGCTCAAAATCCAGAAATATGAAGGTCAATGGTGAGGTACGGGCAAAGGGCGTAGTTGACAACTTGGAGGATTCGCCATCACATTGAATAATACAGAGAATTTAGAAGCCGCCTTGCTCGTTTCTTGTCTGCCTTTATTTTTCCGTTTTTCTGTACAGTTTTAATTTTATCTCCCACAGTCACGGGCCCGGCTTGAAATTTGTGAAAAAAAAAATCTCGTCGGCAACAACGACCACTGACCATTGACTCGCCTAAATCAAAATCGCCGAGCGTTACCACCACGTTTTATTGATGCAGTGTTTGCTTTGCGCCTGCCTTAAGCATAGCTTTCACTTTTGAATTGACAAGACTACCCTTAACGGTCGTCAACTTCTAATTAACCGAACAAGTTCAAAAAAGTAAGGAAAATATAAAGAGACAGTTCGTGAGATACACGAACAGATAACCGCTCATTCATGCAAGCCTGCGTAAATGAAAGCACTGATCTGTTTCTGTATCTCACTGACAGTGAAGCCATCAAACCCCCGGAAAAAAAAATAATAAAAAATGGAAAGCTTCAGTTATCAAAAACTGATGGAGACATGTGGTGTTTTAATGGAGATTTATTGTAAAGGGATTATATGTGATTTTTTGTGTTTACAGCTAATTATAGCTTGCTTTCGACATTTAGGTAAAATTGCAGTTTATCCCTCTTGTATTAGAAATATACATTTTATCCATATATTTTTATACTATCCAGCAGTAATTTCATAAATCTCATTAACTTAAACTGTATAGCAGTTATCTTTTAGAATCTATCCAGTTCATTTTAATTTTAGTTAATTTAATAAAAAATAATTTATTTTTATTTTTACATCTTTTTACTTGGTACCAATTTCATTTGAAATTCGGTATTATGTAGATGTAATAATCAATTTAAAAGTAAATTTTTATGACATTATTAATTTTTATATTTTCAAACATTAAAAAGAAAATTCATAAAAATTTAAACACCATAAAAATTATATTTTTAATAAATTATTATATTTATATAATATTAGCTTTTAAATGAAATTGGTTTCAGGTAAAAAAGAGGTAAAAATAAAAATAGACTATTTTACATTAAATTGATTTAAGTTAAGATGAAAAAGCTCCCAGAGCATTTAAAAATTTTATTTTACATTTACCAATAGGACAAAATGATAATTTAAAATATCCATTAACTGTTACAAAAATCATTGAATATGTCAAAATTATTGAAGATAGTTACCATATAGTTCAAACTAAAATTTCAAAAGTTACTCTTTTTTGGATAGGGAAAATTGTAACCCTCCATGTGGTTTGATCTAACCTATATTTTGCCCCTCTATTTTTTAAAAACTTACGTTTTATCTCTTCTTCTTTTATACTATGTACTATACGGTAATAACTTTTGAAACTCTGATTTAACTGTCTAGCAACTATATTCCAATAATTTCAAAAACTTTGATATTTTTCTATTCATATTTAACCAAAGTTTTAAAAAATTCAGTTTCCATTTATAGGGAAAAACAATGCATTTACAAAGAAGATAAATAGATAATTTAAAATATCTATTTTCTTTGAAAAAAAATATTGAAAAGATTGAAATTACTAAAATATGAGTATCATATAATTTAAAATAGAGTTACATAGGTTGTTGAAGTAACGGCAAAAATGTAGGTTTCAAAAATAAGGGATAAAGGGTAAGTTAGGTCAAACCTTAGGGTGTTATTGCAAGTTACCATTTTACATAAGTAAAAAAGCTAAGGTTAAAGTGTATATTTTTTTAAATAGGATGTACAAATTGTAATTTCATCTAAACTTGATGGAGCATAACTGTCATAGCCCTTTTGTCCGAAGCCTATATGTCAAGAAGTTCAATAATTAGTTTTAGATAATTATTTTGTAAAAAGCAAGTTTCTTGTAGCCTTTTTATATTATTTTGTAAGAAGCAAGTATTTTTGTTTTTAAGCAAAGTAAAAAATCATAACAATAAACTAATTTGAAAAAAATATATATGATTCAGGTAATTATTAAGGAAATAGAACATTAACCTTTAAATTACATAATTTTTAATTTTAGATAAATAAATAAATAAATAAACAGAAAATAGACAATTTTATAGTACATCTTACTAATTTTATTGTTCCATTTCAAAATATACAAAGTTTAAGAAAGTTTTTTTTAAGCTTTTAATGTCTAATTCAATAATATCCTTAACAATTTTTTTAAACAACTTTCAAGAAGTAAAAAAAAAAATAGAGATATAATTTGAAAGGTATTATCATTTTAGGAATGGAACAAGGGGACATTAATAATGAAAAATTGAACAATAAAATTGAGATAGAGGAAGTACATGTTTTCTTCATTGATGCAAAGATACAACCTTAAGCTAGCGCAGTGGTGTACGTAGTTAGTCCTAATGCTTTACGGCATATGTAATTAGTATTAGACCTTAGAAAAAGGCATCCAAAAACAGTTTAATTTTTAACTTTAGTAATTTGATATATTTCATTAATAAATAATAATTTTTGAAAACTTTACATTGATCGTAAAAATTTTCTCAAAGAAAGCCAAAGTTTTCCCCATGAGTTAACATAATTTAGGAATAAAGTTTAGTGGGTAGTAATAGTAAATGAGTTTCGTTGGGACAAGATGAGTGCAAAATAATCTAGGGTTTTTTTTTCTTTTTCTTTTTTATTTCTATTGTCATTTGTTCTGGTTTGATTCTGGATTTCACTCCCAAGTCTCCAACGCCAATGGGCTGGTAGCATCCAAATCAAAGAGTTGAGGCTCTTTTTGTTTCCCCTCGCACATTTTCAAACAAAATTGGAGGCTAGAGTGGGGACCAACATTGTCATGCAATTCCAATTTTCCAGCTCACTAGAGCTATAATTTCAGAGACTGTGTCAGCTTGCCCTCCAAACTGAAGGAAATTAGTTCCTGTACTTAATCAAATTGCAAAGCCTTTTGGGGGTCAAGATTTAAAATAACCATGATTTCGGATAACGTAACTCCTTCCCACTAACCTGCATTCTTAATTATTTGTCGGGAGTTATACCGCTGATTAGTACTGTGGGAATGGGACTGTGCCCCTGATTTTTCCCCTTTAATCAATTTTATCAAGTGACATTATAATATTTACAATGTTCCATAGAAAAAAAGAGAAAGAAAAAAAAATACAAATTTTGGTATACATATGTTAGTAGTTCTTGTGTCGAGTCACATTAGTTATTTAATTTGGATTAGATTGTACTATTTGGATTTGTTGGTGGTCCATTATTATTGTCGCTCTACAACAAGATTTGACCAAGGTCTTTGATCTTTCTCCCTAAAGAATTCAAACCTAAATCAAATTTGTTATAATCAATCAACACCTGATCAAGTAGCGACCTTATATATACTTGAGAACAAAAACAAAAAAAAAAAGAGATAGAGACTTCTACTATTTTCTTTTTATTTTTATTTACAGTTTCTCAAAATCTGCTTTTAACACCCTTCTTTTTAACCCTTTGACCTCTTTCTTGTTAAAATTTGAAAAGAACAAAAATCCAGAGAGTCTATAGAGAGAGAGAGAGAGAGAGAGAGAGAGAGAGAGAGAGAGAGAGAGAGAGAGAGAGAGAGAGAGAGAGAGAGAGAGAGAGAGAGAGAGAGAGAGAGAGAGAGAGAGAGAGAGAGAGAGAGAGAGAGAGAGAGAGAGAGAGAGAGAGAGAGAGAGAGAGAGAGAGAGAGAGAGAGAGAGAGAGAGAGAGAGAGAGAGAGAGAGAGAGAGAGAGAGAGAGAGAGAGAGAGAGAGAGAGAGAGAGAGAGAGAGAGAGAGAGAGAGAGAGAGAGAGAGAGAGAGAGAGAGAGAGAGAGAGAGAGAGAGAGAGAGAGAGAGAGAGAGAGAGAGAGAGAGAGAGAGAGAGAGAGAGAGAGAGAGAGAGAGAGAGAGAGAGAGAGAGAGAGAGAGAGAGAGAGAGAGAGAGAGATTATGGAGTGGAAATAAATAGAGAAACTTAAAGGTGATATGGAAGTGGTGACAAAAATGACAGACATACATACTGTGGGCAATAAATAAACTAGAAGAAAGCATCAGAAATCATCCAATCAACACAGGGTTGCTGGGCTGTTGTTGCTTGGGATTTTGTGCTTTTATTAACACATGCAATCCCAGGGGATTCTTCTTTGTTGTCCACCCAAACCAACACTTCTCCCACACATCTCCTAGATGGGGTTGAGTGTAGAATATATTAGATAATACAGTATTTGTGATTTTTGTTAGCCCAAAAGTACTTTATACTGAGAGATCATAAGAAATTTTAAAAGATCAACCTTGCACATCACAACTAGAGTTTTATATTGATTGAATTAATCATATAAATTATAAGGCTATATGATTCAACTCATGCACCAATTATTTTCTAATTTGTTTAAAATTTATGTTATTTGGTAACACCCACTAGTACTTTAAGCAGTAGCCTATCCAGGTTTTGGGGTGAGGCGTGTTTTAATGTGAGATGTTGCCCTTGTTAACTATGAATTTTGATTGACAAGTGAATTTCAACTCAGGTAATTTTTGGACTTTGTTTTTCTCATGTTCAGAGCTTTAATCTCTCAAATAGAAGTCAATCTGAAGTAGATATAAGCTATGTTCTCATTATCACTTGAAACAAAATCGTTTTTCAATCGACAATCCTCCTAATTCATAAACAAATGGAAAAGCTCTATATAGACACTCATCAATTCTACTGTTTGTAATTAAAAACCTCATTTTTATAATTATAAAATTTCATCATTTTTATAATTATACAATTTCATCTCATATTTATATGCCACAAACAAATTTTTTTTTTTTTTAAATCCTATGGAGCCCTTAGCCATAATAGCCAATATATCAAGCATCTGCCTTAAGCATTAAAAAAAGCTGAAATATGCCAGAGCCCCTTATTGTTTACAAACTTTACAACTAAGAGCTTGATTTTTATATTTCTACACTTTTATCTCATACATTAACTACCCAAAATGAAGGTTGTTAAAATTTCAGGGGGATGACTGCCACCCCCATCCCTCCATGACTACGCCGTTGACTCTAAGAAAATAATTTTTCAACGTTGACTCTAAGAAAATAAATTTTCAACTTTTAAGGACGCTTATGTGTTAAAGAAAGAGAATTTGGTGACTGTTTCTTTATCTTTGGGGATTGTTAAACGCAAGACTTATGTGAATGATTGTAAAAGTAATTATTGAAAAAATAGTCTATAAAATTCACTTAAATTTTAAATTATTAATTAGGTGTGTGACATTATTTTACGGTAGTTCCCGCTTTGTACAAGATCCGATCAATTAAATATTTTTTGTGGAACTGGTCCACACCATGTTCCACTTTTCAAATCTCGCAAACAACTTTCGAATTTTCAAGCTTGTACTTTTCCTGTTCAGAATCACCGATGGAAGGGCAGTTTCGTCAAATCACTCCTAATCGAGTTTTTCTGCAAAACACTTTAAATGAAATTTTTAAGGGGAATTAAATTATATGATTCAATCTTTATTAATTTTTTATTTTTAGGTTGAGTAAGTAAAAATTTATGAAAATTTATTGCATTATTGAAAAATAGCCGTCAATAAATTATTATACTTATATAGTATAAACCTTTAATTGAAACAAAAAAAATTTAAATGAGATTAAACTGGGATACAATAAAAATAAGATACTTTGAAGTAATCCGTCTTAATATTACATGAAGTGTACATAAACTAAACAAAAGTTTTTCAAGCTAATATAAAGATAATTTTGGCAATTTATTTTAGGCTTAAACACTTTAGGGTCCCTTAACTTGACTAACTCATACGAGTTAGTTCCTTAACTTGAACTTGACTTATGTTAGTCCTCTAACTTTGTAACTTAGACTATGTTAGCCCTCTAACTTTGGGATTTGTCACGAGTTAGTCAAACTAGCTTATGTGCTATAACCCCACCACCCTTTTTTGAATGTTTAGCAATCTTAGGGATTGAAATACATAATAAAGGAAACAGTATGGATTAGCAAAATATATATTGCACCCTTCAAAAAATAGAAAGATATTGAGATAATTTAATTTTTATCAAATTTAAATTAAGTTTAAAAATCATAATTAACAATAATTTAATTCCCCTTAAACGTTTTGTTTACACGTTTTCTCTAAAAAAGAATATCTACATAATAATGAGGCTTTTAGTTTTTTAAGAGAAAGTATTTGGGTTTTTATTTTAAAGTAGCATTAGAAAGTCACTAACTTTACTACTAATTTATTATAACTTGATTAAATTCATAAGTTGATTATAATCTATTTATTTTATGAATCTATATAAAATCACTAATTCTTAAATTTTTATTTCCTTTATTTCGAAACAAACATGAGAATTTTTATATATTTTTATTATTATAGGTAATATTAATTAAAGATAATTAGCCTAGCCATATTCATATTACTCATTAATTGCATATAAAAGGAAAGAAAAAAAGAGCCAGAAGGTTTGAACATTAAGTCCCATATAATCGGGAGTAATTATTCAATTTGTTAGATTTTTTTACTAACCATATTCAATTTGTTAATTTTCTAATTAATGTTTTTTTATACACCTAATTAATGTTATATGATATGTACTTCAAAAATCTTTTTAAACAAAAAACAAAAAAAGATAGAGAAACAGCCCAGGAAACTATCTATATGTTAAAAAAAAATACAAAAAAAAACAAGGAAAAAGAAATCCAAAACACAATTCAAAACTCGTAAGTAGAACTCATTAAATTAGAGAAAATAAAATTCATTCCTTGATCTTCTTATCTTTCCCATTTCACAAAGAGTTGAAACCCAGAAGATTTGGTAGAACGTTAAAAAAAGGGATTATCTGGACCTCATTCCATAAAAACCTCCATGAACATTATTTTCTTTCAATGGTGGCTTTTGCAGAAATTATTGCTTCTGTATGCCCTTCTTGTTCATCTTTCTCCCAAGTTTATGTTTTTGATTTAGCACAAAACTTGTTAAATTGCTTTTGGAAAAAAACGGCAAGGAACAAATCAAGCCATTACAAAGTGGCAAGGAACAAATCAAGCCATGCTTTTAATCATTGTTAAAACTCGCACTTCTCTTGTTCAATGCAAGTTAAAAAAATTGATGGGCTTGAATTTAAGTTTGAGATAATATTTGGGCGTTCCAATCTTGGGGCATTATAGGATTGAAATGGGAGAATCATTTTGTTGGGAAAGAGCTCATTTGCGGATCATAGCCGTTGATTTATTTGTCTTGGGAAAAGTAAAATTCTTTGTTAATCCATGATATTTCCTTTATGCTTACTTTAGTCCCCCAAGATTCCTAACTATCCAAAAAGGTGGCAACGTTATGGCACATCAAACAGTTGGACTAACTCGTGATGAGTTGCAAAATTTGAGGACTAATATGGCATGATTTTGAGACAAGGGACTAACTCGTATGAATAAGTCAAGTTAAGGGACCTCTGAGGTATTAGGCCTTTATTTTATTCAAAAGTGCAGGCCTACGCCGGAGGATCCGACGAGGATTTATAGCCTCTCCCTCCATGAAAATAAAAACTAATATAATAAAAATAAAAAAGCCGCCTTTTTTATTTTATTAGGTTTAAAAATATATATTCTACGTTAATACCTAATAACCATTTTTTCCTCTCACTTTCCCAGTGAAAAGTTCTAAGAAAACCAACAGAGAAAAAAAAAGCCCCCTTTATATTTATTCTCTCTTTTCTCTCATCTCTTCATTCCTCAACTGCCTCTCCGTGTTCGACTCGCGTTTCTTAGCAGACAAGAGCGAGAAGAAAACACAGCGAGACTCTAGAGAACAAGAAGAATCTGATTAGGGTCTTCTTCTCGTTCCTTTGTTGATTCGTAATTGACGAATTATAAACCCCCTCATTCCGACTCCTCTCGCACTGTGTCTTTGTTTCCTTTTAATCGGGATTCTTCGATCTTGATCGTGGATCGACCTCCTCCTATTGGTTGATTGTCTCCTCTTTTGTGGAGGTTAAGGCTCCGGTTCTGGGATTCGTTTAAGGAAACTTGGGATTTTTTTATGAATGATGTTGGTCTTAACCGTTGAGCTTTGAACTAGAAGATGACGCTTTACATTGGTCGGGAAGCTTCCAAGGTTCTGCTTTGCCTTCTTTCTTGGCTTCTTATTCCGATTCCTATTCTGGGTTTTGGTTTTTCAAGGTTTAGGATTTGTGGGGTTGCTTCTTCGGGATTGTTCTATTTTTTATGTTGCTTTGGGGTATTTAAATTGATATGATTTTCTTCCCTCCTTTGAAGCTATGGAAGAGAATTTGGGCGGAGGTAACCACAGAAATCAACCTTCTTGCAGAGAATTGGAAATACCTTCTCGCTGGTCTCATTTTTCAGGTTCTTATTTTGATTTCGAAGCTCGTTTTTTCTTCCTCCGTTCATGGTTAACTAGTTACAGTGAGACAACACGGCGCAATTGCCGACCATTATCACCCTCAAATAGGGAGGAAAATGGTTCGATTCATTGCCAAAAAATACTTGGCGTTTTACATGATCTGGTTTGGTGAAGGGCATTGATCGTGTTTGCTTGCACATGTAGCTTGCAGGGACGAAGCTTATGCTTTTAGCATAAGATGAATTCCCCGTCACAGGTCATATAGGTGGCTTCCGTTTTACAGTGAAAGTATTCTCCTTAGTGCATGTCATTGTCAATGCTGTACACCATTAAGTGTTGCAAGTGCTTTGTTGTCAAAATGTATGTTTCATTTCCAGTGTTTCTAATCGGTTCAGATGCTTCTGTTTTCTCTGGGAAAACTTTAAAATACTTCCTACTCAGCCTTCGAATTGGTCTCATGAAAATGTACTATCTGCTGAGTAATCAATTCTTCTGATTTGAATGGTCTCTTTGATTTTGTTATGATGAATAATCTTTTTTTTTTTCCAAAAAAGTGTATATTGTTTAAGATCCAGTTACTATTTTGATTCTAATTTGCAAACATACATTCTTTCTGCAGTATATTCATGGTCTAGCTGCTAGAGGTGTTCATTATCTACATCGCCCTGGGCCAACTCTTCAGGATCTTGGCTTCCTTCTGCTTCCAGTAATTCTCGCAGCAGCCATTCTCATTTTTTTTTTATCATTTGAATTTCTTTTTGTAACTAATGACCTGGTAATTTCCAGGAACTTGGGCAAGAAAAGGCCTATGTCAGCGAGACGGTTTTTACATTTGTTTTCATATCGTTTTTCTTGGTAAGGTTCTTCCTATTTTGATTGACACTGTAGGCACTTTAATCTTAAGCAAACTGTTTCTTTTCAAGCCAGTTTATTTCTATTCTGTTTTCTATTATTACCATTTTCTTGTCTGACACATTCTTACATTTTCTGTAGTGGACATTTCATCCTTTCATCTTCAAGAGCAAAAAGATCTACACAGTGCTCGTTTGGTGCAGGGTTCTTGCATTTTTAGTTGTAAGTACAAACTCATCTGCTAATTTCATAGAATTTGTTTCAATCATTGATCAATTGACTGAATTTGTACTCGAACTGAAGTTTTGACTCTTTTCTAAAATCAACGTTTATGGTTTGGCCATTCCAAGAATCTCATGACATTGTTGCCAGCTTTAACATAGCATATCAGGGTTGAATGCTGAAGTCAAAATCCTCATCCATTGTTCTTTAGTTTCATGAATATCTTTTGCTTCCTCTCCAAGCTTATGGAACCGGCTAAGCACGTCCCCTTGTATTTCTCATATTAAGTTTTGTTTTGTATATGTTCTGCAGGCTTCTCAGATTCTTCGTATCATCACATTCTATTCAACAACACTTCCAGGCCCAAATTATCATTGCCGAGAGGTATGCTTTTGCTATCTGTGTACACGCTAGACTTTCTTTCTTGTTCCTTTTCTGACTATATCTGACTATTGGTAAAGTAGTCTCTTTTAATAAAGACAAGTGTCCGTGCTTTTTTAGGGCTCTAAGCTTGCTAGGTTGCCCAAACCAGAAAGTGCGCTGGAAGTCCTTTTAATCAATTGTGAGTTATTTTATTTTGTCAAGACTATTAAATAAATGCGACTCCCTCTATCCCAAATGGTATGAGTTACTTCCTACTTTGGGATGTCCCAAAATGATGAACCATCTTCCTAAAGAAGCAATATGTAATCATTCAATTTCCAAAATTGTCCTCAAGAAGTTGATAATTGATATGCAATAAATGCTTTTTGTGAGGGTAAAGTTTGAAAAGACATTAAAAAGTCAAAAGTTGCCTAAGGTTTTGCAAAAAAGCAACTTAGTCATAGAAATTGGGATACAGGGAGTACTCAACTTCTATATTGTTGGAACATTTTTTCATTTTATCTTATTTTTTATTTAGCTCTTCTGTTGAATATGCAGTTCCTCGAGGTGTACTATATGGCTGTGGTGATTTGATCTTTTCATCACACATGATCTTCACCCTAGTCTTCGTTCGTACTTATCAAAAATATGGCACACGAAGGTAAATTATAGCTTACAGATACATAGCTCTTATCCTTTTGATTGATGATATGATTTGTACTTATAACCTCAATCTTGAAAAGAAAATGATAGTGTTTAAAACACGAAGAAGTCAATTAGGGAAAGCTACTACTAATGCTTGACAGGCCTGTTGCTTTAGCGGATAGGTACATGAGCGAACAGGTTATAGATTAAAACTGTTTAGTGCTTTAATTTGGGAATGAGAATATGGTTGCTCTTGGAATCTCTTTATATATGCATGCACGCTGTTGGAAAGTTTAATGCTTCTGGTTGCTTATGTGATTGGTGTGGGACTGCAGGTCTATTAAACTGTTGGGTTGGTTGACAGCCATAATTCAAAGTCTTTTGATCATTGCATCCCGCAAACATTACACAGTTGATATAGTTGTTGCATGGTAAGAAATTTTGTTACTCATGCGATAACATGTTTAGCATTCATATCTGAGCTTGTTATATTAATTACTCTTTCGGCAGGTATACTGTTAATTTGGTGGTGTCCTTTCTGGACAACAAATTGCCAGGTTAGAATGTGTCTTGATGCTTGGCTCTCATTTTTCTTTCCTTTTCCAATTTTGGGGTGAGGAGAAGGAGGCATTTGCTTGATGCCTGGCCAATATTTGTTGATTTACTAGGACGGTGCTTAAAATATATAAGCAACATTTTCTTCATGTACTGAAATTGGACTTGTGATTGCAGAACTACCTGACCGAACAGGTGGCTCACCTTTGCTATTACCAGTGAGCACGAAAGACAAGGATAGGAGCAAAGAAGAAAATCACAAGCTCTTGAATGGGAATGCTGGGGACGCTGCTGACTGGGTATTGCAAATTCATTGATCATTTCTATTTAGGAACAGTCATTAAGATTTATCCATGCATTGGCTAAAGATGTGATTTTGCTTACGTAGAGGCCCAGAACTCAAGTCAATGGCAAGAGTTTGGAAGATGCCACTGCTTTACTTGCTGATACAGCAAAGAATGGAGCGTAGATTATGGAAGTTGCTGTTGCTGTTGTACGGAGGCTGCATCAAAACTTACTATGATGGCGTTGTAGCTTAGTTTCTCCAAGAACTGGTAAATTTTGATTTGTAATTTTAAGAGACTTCAGGCTATGCGGTTATGCATTTGGCAGCCTCCCTGTATATCTTGGGTGAGAACTTCATCCATCAGCAGAGTATCAACATGTATCATGGAATTTCGCAGCAACTTGTGTCATGTCCATCTCCCTCCATAGTTCACCTGCTGCTGGGTTGTCCAGCACATGAAATGTAATTATTTCGCTCTTGTGAGTATTGATCTTCTTCATCTCATATCCAGAAGGATCTCATGTTAGATTAGAGCTGGAAGACTTGAACCTAAGCCTTAAATTTTATTTACCTGCTAGAAGAGGAGTGGTCCTGAAGTGTGTCACAATTGTGAACTAGATCATACCAGGGTGGAAAGTAAGGGAATTTATGAATTGTGCACGAGGTTTGGGAATCATGTAAAATAGTTGAATTAAGGACCATGTTACACATTACTAATGAAGTTGTGTGATCTTTATTCAGTGCCAGTTCTGGGTGTTGATTTGGTGAGAGGCAGAGCACATGGGTTTGGCCACTGGTTCCATGTGCCTGCTGTGTAAGAAAATGTGTGTAACCTGTGGAGGCAAAGGGATTTGCCCACAAGTGTCTCTCTCTTATTTATCTTGATTAATTTCCCTTTCCATTAACTGGACCATTCCCAAGACTTAGGCAACTTTTATACGTTGCAATGCCATCACCCGAACTCTTTTCATCCAAGTTAATGACAATCGCATTTGAATTAATTAAGCTGAGTTGGTAAGAAAATAAAGTGGAATTTTAAATGCTGGCAGTAGGTGTTCGTCGAAAGAATCTCATTTCTCTGAATTCTCACCTCCTTCGTAAGCTCAGAATTCGATTCCCGTAACTTGGGTTGAACACCGAAGGTGATTTAGTCATCAAATAATTTATCAGTATTTCATGAGGATTTTGATGAATTGAATTAGAGCGGGGCTGTGATAATAAGACAAGGGATGGCTACCTCTTATTTGTGACTCGTGAGCTTGTTAGTTTTTCCCGAGAGGACACACGATTGTTGTTTTGCTGGTAAAGGTAAAAGTGATAGAACAAGTGAAGGCACGTAAAAGAGAGGGTGGCCCGCTGGGCTCAGCCTGGTACGAAGCCAGTTCAGTTGAGTTGCGTAGCGTAGCGTAGCTGAGGTTGGAACTGGCAGAATGTATGGGCGGTAATGAAAAAAGCTGGTCAATCTGCCCGAGAAAGAAAACTCTTTACAACAATCTGTTATAATTTGCTCTGTTTCCCTTGCCTTGCCTATCGTTTTTGTTCTGTCTTATCATTACTATCAATAGAAGTGACATCGCTAAAAATTGGATAATTTGCATGTGACATGTGATGTTAGATTTTAGGAAATTTACGATTACTTTATTGAGATTTGCAACAACATACACTTTACTATTTTCCTTTATAAAATTTACATTTTATCTCTACATTTTGTACATTATTTGGTAATAATTTTTAAAATTATAATTAAAACTATATGATAGTTATTTTTCAATAATTTTAATCTTTTTAATATTTTTTTAATAGTTAACACACATTATAAATTATTAATTTTTTATTTCTGTAAATGTATTTTTCTTGCTCTAAATGCTTATAATTATTTTTTAAAGATTCATTAGCTATAAAAAAAATATTAAAAATTTTAAAATTACCGAAACATTCATTTATTTGCCGACTAAAACCTCATATCATTGCCTGCTTTATGGTGAAGGACAGATCTCATATCATCCATTTATTTGCCGGCTAAAATCTAGGGAAGTCCAAGGCTCGTGGTGATAAACCCTCCAGTTAGCATTTCTGCTTTACTAATGTTAGTGTTCATCATGCATATGCCGGCTCTATTGTGTTGTGAGTAGGCAATTGATAGGATTTACATGTGAATGGTTCGATATTGCTATTCGGGCCCGGGGTAGGGTAGGGTCCATTTCATTATTTATATGCTACCAGTACCACTATTTACTTGGTCAAATCCAAATCCCAGGGATGGAATTGCAGTTCAACTTCCTATCTTCCTTTTCGCCCATGGTTTTTGTAGCCTGTAGTGGAAATTGAAAGTAGATTATTATGGTAAATAAAATTAATAACTTCACCATCTCAACCGCTTAACTGTCATATCATACATGTGTTGGTGGCTGAGAGGCCCTCTCTCTCCACCTATTATACTATATTCTAAAAATTGTGAGATTGTTACTGTTCGAACTCCGGTAAATTACAGTATCTTTTCCGTTTTGCCCATTAATCAGTTTTTTTTGTGTGTTAGCTATGTTTTTTTTTTATTTTTACTTTTCTTTTTCTAGCTACAATTTGCTCTTTTTTGAGTTTGATCCTCTTTTTGCAAGGTGCTGTGTTGCAATTTCTTGCTTTCAATTTGTTCTATGTGTTGTCTCGGTGTAAACATGGTTTCAATCCCTAATTTTCTAATGCTTGCATTTTAGGCTTGAATTTACATCAGTGTTATATTTTGGTCTCCAAATTTTATAACTATTTATTTAGCTCTTCTATTTGCTTTCTTGGTCCTCAAGCTTTTTTTTGTTGTTGTTTTATGTACAATTTTCTAAGGTAAGACATTGATAAGCATAATTTGTTCTCTTTATCTCTAATTTTTTTTGTTATTTTTTATTTATTGTCTTCTAAAGCAAAATCTTGGTAATTATGGTTTATTTCTTGGGCATGAACAAATAATTTTAGACATTAAGGTTTTAATAATTAACTTAACAAAGGTTAAAAAAAATAAATGGTTTAACTCAAAACCAAATATATCATAGTTTCCAAACTTTTTGGTCAATTTTTAGCCTTTTCTTTTTTATCTTTATTAAGTTAATGATTGAACCTTTGATTAATTAACATAAATTAAACATAATATCGTATTTCAGTCATATTTTTTCATTATTGATGATTGAGATTTTTATAATAAGTTATTTACTTTAAAAGCTTCATGGTTCAATAAAGTACTTTGGTCCATAATTGCTAAAATTGAAAATTCCATTTTATAACTATTAGTCTAGATCTTCTATTTGCTCTCTTGGTTCTCAAAGTTTTTTTTTTAGTTATTGTTTTATGAACTATTTTCTAAGGTAAGACATTAGTTACCATAATTTGTTCTCTTTATCTCTAATTTTTTTTTATTTTTTTTATTGTATTCTAAAGCAAGATTTTTGTAATCATGGTTTATTTATTTGGCATAAAGAAAAAATTTTAGACATTAAGGTTTTAACAATTGACTTAATAAAGGTCAAAAAAAGAAATGGTTTAACTCAAAACCAAATATATCATAGTTTTCAAACCTTTTGGTCAATTTTTACGCTTTTCTTTTTCTTTTATCATTATTAAGTTAATGATTGAACATTTGATTAATTAACATAAATTAAACATAATATTGTATTTCGATCATATTTTTTAATTATTGATGATTAAGATTTTTAGAATGAGTTATTTACTTTAAAAGCTCCATGATTCAATAGCGTATTTTGGTCCATAATTACTAAAATTGAAGATGAATTTTTCTAAATAAATTAATAAAGAATATTAAAAATTGGAATTTGAGTTAAAAGGATATGAAATTTTTTAGTGAATTATTTTTTAATGAAAAATTTTATCCATCATTTCAAAACATGTATAATGTTATGTTTCATATTCATTTTCAATTTTAACAATTATGGATCGATGGATCGAATTACTTTATTAAACTATAAAGCTAAAACTTTTGAGTGAATTTTACTAAATAAATTTCTTATCGACATTAAAGATTGAAATTTAAATTAATAAGAGGTGAAATTTTTTAGTAAATTATTTTTTTATGACAAAAAATATTTATCATTTGAATGCACATATAGTGTTATGCTTTATAGAGTTATGTTTCGATCATAATTAATCATTATAATGATAAGAACATAACATAAAGAAAACCCAACCCAAATTAAAATGAAGCAAAATTTAATTGATAACATCCATTTATGAATGAGAATTTTTTAATTATTTATTATTGGCATTTGTATTAATCTCAAAATTTATTTTAAAAAAATACCCGCTACAAAGTGCGGCTAAAAAAATCTCGCTATATTCTAATCACCGCGTTATCTATAGTAAATTACAGTATCTTTCTGCTTTTGCCCCTCGGTGTTGAGCTGGGTTGTTGCCCGCTCTGTCGCCTGTCATTTCCTTTTTTTCTTTTTTGATGTTGGGTTGGGTTGCTTCTTTGGAAGGTTGGTGAAATTTTCGAATGAAAATATCTTTTTGAGGTCGAGTCTCGCTATTCTCCCACTTCACTTTTCTTTTTTGTGAAACACGTATCCAACCGCTATATTATTTTCGTTTATGATATTAGACCTTGAGTTTGACTATCTTGATATTTTGGACCCTAAACTTAACAACTACTTAATTATCATGCTTTTGTTTAATCTTTTGGTTCTTTTGTTTTTTTTATGATGTATTGTTTTCTAAATTAAAACATTGGTCACCATGGTTTATTTAATTTTTTAGTGAAATAAGACTTTTTTGTCTTAACTTTGACTAAGTCAATTGTTAAATTCTTAATGCCTAAAGTTTTTACATTTTCTCTCTTCATTCCCAAACTATTTTAGTTGCTTTTCTTCATTATTATTTTATTTAATATTGTGACATTATATGACCGCTGCAATGCCCGAGCCTTATATACCTCGTTATGTGTCTTAATATGGACCAGCTCGTAAAAATTCCTACACTAACCATGGTTATTTCTTGATGTCTCATTTGGATATTGATTAAGAAAAGGTATGTCCCTTCAAGTTAAGACAAATGTTTGCGTATATTTTGACGGCTTATGGCTTAGAATAAAAAAATTACCTAAATCATTTTAGTAAAATAATTTAAGCCCATCAACAAATAATTGAAAACTTTTAAAACAATTAGAAATTGTAATCCCACCATTAACTCACCTGTGTGGTCCAATAAGCAACAAGTTTTTCCTTCTTTGAAAAAAGTGAAGACGGAGTGCGTTTCAATGTGGGTCAAGCAACCAGTTCCCTAACATAGTATGGGATGGCCTGCAAGTGGGGATCTACGACGAAGGACCTGGATTGGGCCCAATGCTTTCTTTTCAAGGATATTATTGGGTCATAACGTACCATCTTCCCTACAATGTGAGCAGTGCAGTATTACTTTTCGTCTTTTTTCTAAGACTTGCACCAACCCATTTAATATATATTATAAAAATAGGATACATATTTGCATAACAATGACTTTTCATTTAACAGACATAATATGATACTGACATGTCGTAGATTTGTTAGTATATTATTTACTCCAGTTTTCCAATTGTGCTTTTAAACCAATTTTTCCTCAATTATGCAAGATGAAATGGAACGTTTGAAGTTTTAGAAGGAGACGGACAAAGTCAATGCCATTTTTTGTCCTAATTGTGAATGCTACATCAATCTTTGCCATTTTTTGTTTTCACCCAACCTTCACCTAAATAGTCAATTTCATCTTTGATTTTAACCAATAAACCTTTGTATGAAATTAATCTTCTCTTCCATCTTTTTCATCTCTAAGCTAAATCAAAGAGACATCACCACCGCTAGCCATCGTTTCCTATTCCGTCAGTCAACCACCAGCCTCGATTCCAAGTGGAGACAATCACGCTTTCCATCGCCTCATTATAAGTACTGTAAAAGCCAACTTCTTCACAAGCTACCTGATTCATATGCTTTTTAATTAATTTTTGTTTACCCAGGGAAAGTTGTTGCAAACAACCTCCATTGTACATTATAAAAAAGGCTCTTCTTTTTTTTTTTTTGTGTGCAATTTCTTGCCTTTCTTCCTATTGTGGTATCGTGTTTGGATTGGTCTCATTCGGGTTTGCTTCAAAATAAAACATCTTTGCTTCCCAGTACTTTAGCCTAAGAAAGAGAAACACTAAATTTCGCTAATGTTCATCGTCTTCTATTAAACTAGAAATTGAACCCAACAAAGAGATAGCTCGAGGTAATTGTTTACCTTCTCTTTTGCTGAAAATTTGGGTATTTAGGCACTCAGTACATCTTGAAAATCAAATAGTCAAAGTGAGTCCTAGTTTTGACAAGTAAGAACTAATTTATGCATCTAAAAGTAACATATATTTTGTATATTTTTTAACCAAGTGGTGAATGATTGTCAAACATGTCTTGGTTGTTTTTTGCAGTTATTCAAAACTAACTTCCATCGCGCAACAAAAAATTGGGACTCCTTCTCTCATATGACAACTTTACAGGATAGCAACAATGAATGGTTATATTTAGAAATGGAAATCAAATCCCATATCCGAGCTTTTTCTATTAGCTGTACAATCCGGCATCAGTGGATCGAGAGCAGGCCCAGTTAACTACATGTTCCTCTATCCGTAAAACCTTATCCCTTTAACAACAGAGCTTGTTGTTATCTCCATTTTCAAAAAAAAGAAGTTAAGCAAGCTGCTTTCCAGCTTGGCAACTTTAAAGCCCGTGGCCTAAATGGTCTCTAACCTATAGTCTTTAAAAAATTCTGGGGCATTATGGGTAACTCGGTTATAGATGCTGCCCTTGCTTTCCTCAATGGCAGCTTTATGCTTCGTCAAGTGAACAGAACGTTTATTACTTTCATTCCAAAAAAGAATGAAGTCAAAACCCTTGATGATCTTAGACATATTGGTTTTTGCAATACTTTATACAAAATCATAGCCAAGATTC
The DNA here is from genome assembly GCA_005392925.1 of Aquilaria sinensis. Lineage (NCBI taxonomy): Eukaryota > Viridiplantae > Streptophyta > Magnoliopsida > Malvales > Thymelaeaceae > Aquilaria > Aquilaria sinensis. The sequence continues at coordinate 54,962 of SMDT01001381.1, forward strand.
TTGTTCATAGGCTAAAACTTGTTCTAGATTCTTTTATCTCTCTTTACCAGAATGCGTTCATCCCAAGTTGGATTATTTAGGATAATGTTATCATCGCCCATGAACTTCTCCATGCCATCAGCAAGGCTGGCAAGAATAGTGGTCAACGAGCTTACAAAGGAGTTCCCAAATTAGACATTTGAAAAGCGTATGATTGCCTTCAATGGTTCTTCCTGGAAAAAGTTCTTCGCTCAATGGTATTCCCAGAAAAATGGATTCATCTACTAATGTAATGCATCACAACGGTTTCATACTTAGTCTTAGCTAATGGTTGCACAACGGATTGGTTCAACCCTTTGGTGGGTCTTTGACAAGATGACCCTCTTTCCCCCCTATATTTCTATCCTCTATGTTAAGGCTCTCTCCAGTTTTCTCAGTGACAAGTAGGACTCTGGAAATCTCGTTGGATTCAGAGCTAGTAGGAGCAATCCTTCCATTACTCAATTATTTTTTTTACTAATGATTGCTTTATATTCTTCAAACCCACCCGAATCACTTGTGAAACTATTTGTCAAGCTCTTTCTTTATACACATTAGCAACAGGTTAAGACATTAACTCCTCCAAATTAGAATGAATGTTCAGCACAAATGTCTCGGCATTGGTTCAATAAGAAGCATGTCAAATCTTACCGTTCTAGATTAACAATAGGATTCTCAACTATCTAGGCCTCTTGTTTTGTCAAGACTTGAACAAGTCTGCCACTTACTAATTCTTGGCTAATAAAGTCAAACAATGACTAAAAGGATGGAAATGAAACCTTCTTAATAATGCAGGTCGCTTAACTTTAATTCAATCCACCTTGTCCTTTGTTCTAATATACCTTATGTCATTGTTCAAAGTCCTGGTGACTATGGCCGACTCGTTGTCCAAGCAATTCATCAAATTTTGGTGGTCTAGCTCTAAAGACAAGAAGGGAATTCATATAAAACATCAAGTTCTTATCAACCTGGCAATGGGCTTAGGAGGGCTTGATATCAAAGATATGTGCCTCTTTAATCAATCATTACTAGTTAAAACCTTCTGGAGACTCTTTATTGGTGACCCTACTAGGCTAGTGGTGTAAGTTCTTCAAGCTAAGTATGGCCAGAACCATTTTGTATGGCAAGTAAAAGTAGGATCCAATGCCTCTACTATGCTGCGAAGCCTTTTTTATAGTAGAAAGGTTCTTTAGAATCATCATCAATGGGTTATAGCAAATGGAAAGTCTATTAGAGTTTAGGATGATGCATGAATTCCAGGCATTAGTCTCTTACATCTCACCAAGCACAGGCCCTCTGCTAACCCCAATATAAACTTGAGGGTTTCAAAGCTCATTGATTTCCAAAATCAGCAATGGTCTATTTCTCAGTAGCAATGGTCTATTTCTCGGTTGCAAAAGTTTTTTCCTCTTACCATTATTGATCAGATCATACAAATTCCTTACTCATTTGACCCTAACAAACATAATTCAATGATATGGTTAAGAAATGACTCAGGTTTTTTTACAACCAAACAAAGGTATAATTTGGAACTCAGAAAGTAATCAGAGCCTATTCTTAACCCTGTAGCGAACAATCTAGTCTCAACACCGCACCCCAACTTCCCCTTTATTTTGAAGAAATTGTGGGCCACAAAACTACCCTAGAAATATAAAGTATTTATATGGAAATACTTACTCAATGCCCTCCCTATTGCTGTTAACCTAGCAACCCATAGAGGACTCTCCACCCAAGTATGCTCCAGATGTCCGGTTCATGCAGAAACCTATCTTACTTCTTTTATGATTGTCCTAGTTCCCATGATATTTGGGAAACTTCCACATTCAGTTTCCAGTTGCACATCGTGCCACATTTAAATCACGGTTATTTGATGTGCTATCTAATAGGTCTAAGTTGCAGTTTGAGTGGCTTGCGTACATTGTCTTAACGCTCTGGCTAATTTGGTTAGGTAGGAATGAATGCATTTTCTGCCGAACAACATTTTATACCCAATCAATCATAGCAAGATGAGATGACCTCTATCAACAAATCCTAGCAACCCATGAAGTTCAAACCAAATATTTCAAATCTATGTTTAACACTTCGCATCCGCTTTGTCATACTTAGGGGAATAATGTATACCGGGCAATGACCCAATCTCTTGAAATTTTTGTTATTGATAGAGCTTTGAGGCGAGCTCTTGATTTGGAAGCCACGGCCTGGGTATGGAAAGTAGTTAGCGGTCGACCAAAAAATAAAAACGGCATCATCCTTCTTTGTTGTACTTTAGCTCTAGAAGCAGAACTCCATGTTCTCAGAGAAGTTAGTGTAGCAGTTCATGCTTTTCATATTCAGAGTGCTACTTTTGTATTATATTGTGTGCAGGTTTTGCATGGCTTTCTTACCATGATGCCAGGGCTCCAGCAACTTGCCAATCTAGTCAGCGAGCTCTTAGAGGCTTTTCCTAGATGCTCTTTGGTTATCCTTCCAAGGGATCGGGTGGCTGAAGCTCATCAACTTACTGCCTCCTTCTTACCCTGATTTTCTTTCCTTATTTTTCTCATTCTTGTTGCTTTATTCTGGTTGCTAAAAAAAAAACTTTGATTTGATTTCATGTTTATTGGCTTCTAGTTAGTTTTAGACAATAAGACTAAAGCTACTTTAAAGGAAGAGAATAAAGCTACCATGAATGGGAGTAGTAAAACTGAAGCATCTTCTATTGATTCACGATCAGGAGAAATGGGTATCCTGCAATAGATCAAGCATCTAAATTCCCCAATCATCCTAATTTCTTAGCCATGTTTAGCATACTTAATGTATCATTCTCCGACTTGGATTTCCCTTTTTTCCCTTCTTCTTTCTCTTGGCATTGCATATTTCTCTATCTTACTGGTGTGAGTTTACAAAACTTAGTGTCAAGTTTGGGTCATATGTTCACTATGTCATTGCCTCTTTAAGTGTCTATAGAGGTGAAAATTGGGATGCCATGTTTAGTATAGGTAAAGTCAGGTTAAGTATGAGTTGGGTGGTAGACTAATGAGGATGTTTTTGTCCTCTACAATTTTGGGTCTTCTCTCTTTTCTTGTCAGAAACATGATCATGATAGTGGTTTTTTATTTACGCTGATGATCATTTGTTAATCTTGAGCAAATTTATTGATGTATATTGTTTCATATATCCTATATTCATAGTGTGACCTAAGTATCGCGGAATTAGTGGAGTAGATAGCAAAAGATCCTAAATTCAACCAGATGGCATAGCAGTTGACGAAAAACCTGCAAGACATAGTAGCTGAAGGTAGTGAGCCTCAGTTTGATCCATAATAGTACTACACGACTGTGTAACAGGTCATGCAGAATCCTTAATTCATGACCATGGCTGAACTCCTTGGTAATGCGTTAATGCGGGCTGGTGTCTCCTCTCACTCTAATTCAGTTCAATTATAGAAACTTTCATTCATTGATTTCTAAGCTTTTCAACATTTTCTTTCTTTAGGATCCTACTCTGTCTCACGTGCTTGATAATTTCACCAATCCCAAACACAAAGAAGAGCTTAAACATAGAATTGCACGAGTCAAAGGGGATCAATCATTGAAGCTTATTCTAGAAAACACTAGAGACTAATGGTGCTGTTACCATAATGAAGCTTGTTCTCATATTTTTTAAATTATTTATTATTCCTAACATTAGGCAACTGTGGTATAACCATGTATTTAAGAAATAATATATTTGATCCAAACCTCAAAGTCATAAGGTTGAAAGTAAATGTGTAGCTAGGTGTGCCTGGTGTTTATTATGTTCATAACATATATTAGCATCAGTTTATTTTTGCTTGTAAAGTTTTAATTGTGGTGAATATATTGGTTATTTTTTTTTTCTAAATTGATTATTACTTTATTTTTTGTTTTGAACTTCTTGGTGCTATAACAACTCCCGGCACTTTTTATTTTAAATTTTTGTTGAATAACATGTTATGATAAATTGGTACTTTCTAAATTGTTGCTTTGATAATTATAATTTTTTTAACAATATTTGTAAAATATTTAAATATATATTACTTCATGATACTCAACAAAACTTTGAATCTCATGACAATGCCGGGTAGATAAACTAATTCATGTTATGTTTAAGACTTGAGGTACAGAGAACAATATTCTTAAAATTCATTTTTTAAAAAGAAAATTTGATTTTTCAAAAACAAAAAACCGATAAAAAAAACAAGTCAATAAATTCGAAGTGGTTATGGCTTTTGCTGATCACAAGACAGGTATAGCAAACCTCTTCTATAAGGAAAGCCTAGCTTCGCAGGAAGGGCTCGTGTTGGCACTGGACGCTCGTGTTCACATGGTTGTGGTGGAGTCCGATTGTCTCCTGTTGGTGCGTGCATTCCGGCAGCGACTAGTGATAGATTCAGAGGCGGAAAGTTGGTTAAATTCTAATTGAAGCCCACTTTTTGCTTTGGGGACTGGGTTGTTTATTTTTCGCCCTCGCGAATATCAGCTACCGAAGATTTTTTTTAAGTTGTAAAGACAATCAAAGTTTTATCATAGATATTATATGTGTAATTGGACATATGTGATAATTTTTCAAATTTATCCCACCCTAAATTACTTTTGGTTTTCTCATGCCGCCGCCTTCCTCGATTCTCTCTGGCCTTCTTTTCCGACAATTCCCCAAGCTAACCTCTAAATAGCCTATGCCAGTGGCTCACTGGCTCTTGCGACTGAGGTCATAAAGATCGCACTGGAGCGAAAAAAGAAGCCGTCTTCCTCGATTCCACGAACCTATAAAGATCGCACTGGAGGTGGAAAAGAAGTTGAGAGCCGTCGTCCTTGCCTTGCCAAAAACTGCAGAAACAATGGCAGAAGGATACCGATTAATAGTGAGATCAAAGTGCGATCACGCTAGCCTGCTAAGAGAAGAGGGTGACTGAGAAAGAGAGCAGCTGAGAGCGAGATCCGAATCTTGAGCAAATCGATGGTAAAAAAAGGGCGGGCAATTGAAAGAGAGATCGAAGCATGGTTGTAATCACCGGCTAAGAAACATTGAGAAATCTCCGATAGCAAAAATGAAGAAAGAAGCTTCCAGGAAAACACAAGCACAATTTTTTACTTTTACATCTTCAATTACACTTTTATGTTTTTGTTAAGATACATTTACAAATTTATTTAGACATTTTATTTTATTTTTTCAGATATTTGTAAATTCGAAGATAACAAATTTTTTACATGTTGTTGTAGTTATTTTTATATATAACATCAAACACTTTTATTTGTTTATTCAAATATTTTTATTTATTGCTTCACATATTTTTATTTTTAGGATAATAAATTATTTACATATTACTTTTGACCCTTTTACCTATAGTTATAGACAATTTAACATATTTATTTAAATACTTTTACATATTATTTTGGAAAAGAATAAATAATTTTTATATTATGTGAAGAGAACAAATTATTTGCATATTATTTCAGACATTTATACATACTTATTTTGACATTTTTACTAATTTGTTTAGACACTTTGCATCTTTATCTATGGCACTTATGAAGATAGTTTCTACGTATGATTTGGTTGGGGATGAGACAGGAGTGACATTGTGGCGGGCTAGAAGCGCAAACGAAATGATTAGCGAGATCTAGAGGTGCACGACGATTGCAAAATCTAAAGGAGCACGACCATTCCGTGATTTGGAGGCGAGTAACAATGGAAAATCTTAAGTTGATGACTACCCGATGCCGGCGGCAGTTACAATGATGACAACAATGACAATAGCGGCAACAGCAAGAATGAGGTAAAGTTTGTAAAGGAGAAGGAGAGTTTTGACCGGGGGCAATTTTATCAAATTATTGAGATGAATGTGAATTACATATGAAAAACTATGAGTAAGTTTGTAATGTCTAATTACACACATGCATGTGGTATAATAATTATTAAAATTTTTATTAGTCATGATATTGACTACTAAAATTTTGAATGTGAACAAACTTGCCACTTATAAAACTAATAGAGAGAATATTCTGTTTTTTTAGAATATTCCGTTCAATCTGTTAAATAATAAAAATAAAAAGTCACATAATTATCATTCTCATGAGTAAATCACAACAATTATACTCGAACTATATTCATTGATGTATATTGGTCACTGAATTTTGTAGGACAAGAACTGGATGAGGAAATTCATCGAACAGGTGGTGTGCAAGTCGTAGCTTAAGTCCTGCTTGCCAAGCTTAAGTCTTTGCTTGCTCCAATGCCTGCAAAAACCTAGCAGCTAAAACTCCTAAACACATAAACCCCACATTGGAGTCCAACCAGCAAGCACCAGCGAACTTCGGCTGGCAAGGGCCGATTGAACTTCGACTGGCACAGGCTTACCATCGGTAGAATCAAACCCTACCGGAATTCCCAACTTCTTTATCATCTCAATCTCAACCTCCTCCCCTCATTTCCACCGCTCTCAATTTTTTGCTGCTGCTCTTTTGCAATATCGTCAATGAATTCAGAGACAGCGATGGCAGTGGTCCTCATCTTTTTTTCTTTTCCTCTCATTGTCATTCTCTCAGTGGTGGCGCTTTTGTGGGGCTTCCTAGGAGGGAGTCTTATGCCGATGCCTCTCTTTTCGGTTGGAGCGAACGGGATCTCTTGCTATGAGTTTGGTCTCTGACCTGTTTGCGTTCGTGTTCCCGTTTTGGAAGTTTTTTCCGGTTCTGCTTGTTTTTCGATTTGGTAGTTTTTCTGGTTCTGCTTGATTTCTTCCTTAAATTCAAGAGACGAGAGTGCCGAGAGAGAGTTTCGTTTCATTGGAGAGAGGAAAACGAGGAAGAGAATGGTGGAAGAGAGAAAAAATAGAATTTAGGGAGATTTGTAGTGTTGGATACAAGTTTAGGGGATAAGTTAGTTATTTTAGTTTTTTTATTTTTTGTACACAATTTTGCCACTTATACATGCCACATATATTCTTGTATTATAAAAATATTTCAAATTATCGTACAGCTGAACAAAAGTAATGATAACGACCAATATCCACTCAAAAGTTAATATTGGTAACCAATTTAACCGTAAAAATACAATGATAGGCAATTTATCAATTGTAAAATGTTGAGTTGGGGATTTACCCATTTTGCCAGGGGAACTAATAATGCCGCTCGTTGTCTAGCCGGTCTGGGTTTGAACTTCTCTGGGTTATCCTATCCCATTTGATAGAGTTTGTTTCTTCTATTGTTCATGCTCATGTAGCGTCGGATGCTGTTTACATAAGTCCCTTTCTCCATCTCATTACCTTACCTAACCATTTTGCTTATGTGTCTTGGTGGGTAGGGCTACCCAATAATATTTTAAAAATGATAAATTAAGAATAATCATCATACCCAGATAATTAACATTAAGCGATAAATTAAACAATACTTACAAATTATAGGCAGTGATCGCCCAATTTAGTATATGAATTATATATAGATATAAATTTTCATGTCGATTATATTTAAAGGGAAAAAAATACGAAAAAAAATATGAATTCAAGAATAAGTTATAATGAATTCAAAATCTAAGAAAATTGAAATATCTAAAAGGAATCGGTAACCATAGAATTAAATACAGTAGTATACCACTTACCATGAATATACGATATGCGGTACACAGGTTATTGCAATATATTAAAATATTTTAGAATATATCGTGCTTACTGGAGGTATACCTCTAACAATTAAAGTGAGAGCGAGAATGTAAAAGTGTCTATCTATACAAACATTATAAAAGTGTCTTCATCAAATTACTATTTATATTAAATTTTATTTACATTAAAGTCACTAAATCACATATTTTTGTATGATTTAATAAAAAGAATTATTTTCTCCATAGAAAAATCAACACACAAACTAATAATTTTTATTTCTCATCCTTTAATAATTTTTGTCTAGTTGAAGTCCTCAAAAAAATTATTCATTTTTTTCTTTGATGTGAGTACAACATTGCCACTGATCGACCAACAATGCCACTCCTATTTTTTTTCCTTCTCTTGTCTCATCTTTCCATCAACCTCTCTCATATGCCTCATCTTTCTCTCATCTGTCTCCCCCACTCTCATTTTTCTTTGGTGCATATCTCATCTTTGGCACGTCTCTCGCTTTCACTCTGTCATCTAGTCTCTGCCTCTTCTCTCTCACACTCTCTCTTTCTTTTCTATCTATGCTTAATTCGACTGTTTCTTCACATATATCCATGTTTCCTGAGTAAGAAAACGTGATTTTTCACGATTTTGCTCAAAAAGCGAGAAATCACAACTTTTGGCAAAAGCATACTTGATTTTAGACGATCTGGGGCAGTTAGGTTATACCGCTTACCGCTAATTTTTAAATTGTTTTGGTTAACTTGTTATAATATACCGCATACTGTGAGTTAGGAAAAATTTTCTTTTAATTTTATATTAACGTACCACATATATATGTTATTACAAAGTGTATTATTATTACTAGAGTATTATTTCTTTTTTTCTCATGTACTAATAACTTAGTTTTTTTTACTATGTTTTATATATTCCATTTTTTTTTTGTGTTTTTTTGTATAAAACATATCGTCTTTTTCATATATTTTATTCATATAATGACAATTATGTTAAAATAATGAGGATACATATAAAAAAATGAATAAAAATTATATTTGATGTTTTTCATCTTAAAATAATTATTTTTTTACAAAAAAGGTAACAGTATGTTATGTAGTATATCATTCAGTATCCCTAAATTTACAGGATGTGGAATACCTACCGGTAGCATTATTAAATACCTTGTTAGTAACCAATTTGATAAATACAAAACATATGATATAAGAGTAATGTGGTTAACTTGGGATTTCATGGAAAATCCAGACCTTAAATATCATTTATGAAAGTTCAGTGCCTTAAACACAAAAAACAACAGTTTAGGAAAAGTGGTAAAAATGCCTATTTTTAAAGTTTGATAATCAAAAGACATTACAGGGTTCTATTTTTTTTTACCTCTCTCATCTCTTCCGTCTTATCATCCTCTCTCATTATATCATCTTTCTCTCATCTCTTCTCCAGGCTCTCATCTATCTTTGGCGCATGTCTCATCTCTGGCACCTCTCTCTCTCTCTCTCTCTCTCTCTCTCTCTCTCTCTCTCTCTCTCTCTCTCTCTCTTTATTCTCTATCAATGCTTAATTTGGCAGTTTCTTCACATGTATCGACGTTTTATTGAGTTAGAAAACGCATTTTTTTCACGATTTCCCTTAACAAGTGGGAAATCAAGAATTTTGAATTTTACACAATCTGGGGCACTTAGGATATCCTGGTTGCCACTAATTTTTAAGTTGTTTTGGACAATTTATTATGGTATATTGTATATTGTGAGCTATAAATCTTTTTTTTTAATTTCATATTAATGTATCACATATATATACATATACAAACATATATATATAATTTCTTGACTCAAAACCAAAGTTTCGTCGCATGAGATGACTATGTTGTTTTTGCTGAATAAGCTAAAATGAAATCATCATACTTTGAGTTATTTAAGAACTCAATATGTTATTAAAAAGTGTTGTTATTATTAGGGTATTATCTCCCTTTTATCACACATTAGTAAAGCAGCTTTTTTACTGTGCTCTATATATTTCATTTTTTTTGTTTTTGTATAAATTTTTTTTGTCTTTTATACGTACATATATATATAAGGACAATTAAGTTAAAAATAATTTGGATACATATAAAAATGTGTAAAAAATTGTATTTGGAGTCATAAATCTTAAAATATTATTATTATTTTTACAAAAAATGATAATGTTATGTGGCATGACATATCATACAGTATACCCATAATTTATATAATGTAAAATATGTAACAGTAATAATATTGAATACCTTGTTGATAACCAGTTGGGTAAATACAAAACATTTGATATAAGACCAATGTGATGAAGTTGGAATTTTAGGGAAAATTTGGCTTTACATGTCATTCATGAAAATTGAGTGCCTAAAACACAAAAACCAACAATTTAGGAAAAGTGGTAAAGTTGGAATTTTAGGGAAAATTTGGCTTTACATGTCATTCATGAAAATTGAGTGCCTAAAACACAAAAACCAACAGTGTAGGAAAAGTGGTAAAAATGACTACTTTTAAATTTTTATAACCAAAAGACATCACCCTGGTCCTATTTTTTCCCTCTCTTAGCTCATCCGTCTTATCATCCTCTCTCATTAGTCTCTCTCTCTCTCTCTCTCTCTCTCTCTCTCTCTCTCTCTCTCCCCGACATCTCATCTTTGTCTCTTCTCCCTCACTCCCTCCCTCTTCTCTGTATATGCTTAATTCGACGATTTCTTTATACATATCGACGTTTTTTTAAAGTAAGAAATGTAATGTTTTCACAATTTCCCCGAAAAAGCAGGAAATCACGAATTTTGGCAAAAACACATGTGATTTTAGTTGATACGGGGCACCAAGCGTACACCACTTACTGTTAATTTTTAAATTATTTTGGATAACTCAATGTTGTATACCATATACCACGAGTTAGAGATCTTTTTATTTTTTATTTTATATTAATGTACCATGTGTGTTTATGTTCTTAACTCAAAACCAAAGTTACGTGACATAGGATGAATATGTTGTTTTTATAAATAAAAAAAAAAGTTAGCTCAAAAGTATTATATTTTGAGTTACTTAGAAATTCAATATGGTATTAAAAGATGTTTCACTATTACTAAGGTATTATTTTTTTCTTATTAGTAAATTAGTTTTTTGTAATTGTTGGCAGCAGGGAGCCGTTATATATATTGCATCTCCCTCCTCCTATTTTTTTTGTGTTTTTGTATAAAGAATATTGTTGTATTATTATATTATACGTTTTTTTAAAGTGTGTGTGTGTGTTTAAAATAAATAGGATACATATAAAAATGTGCAAAAAAATTTATATTTGATGTTTTCTTCTCAAAACCAAAGTTACGTGACATAGGATGAATAACCCCCTCAAAAGTTAGCTCAAAAGTATTATATTTTGAGTTACTTAGAAATTCAATATGGTATTAAAAGATGTTTCACTATTACTAAGGTATTATTTTTTTCTTATTAGTAAATTAGTTTTTTGTAAATGGTTTTTTTTTGATGTTTTCTTGTCTTAAACTATTTCTTTTTTTTTTTTACAAAAATGGTAACGGTATGTGGCATGATATATCATGCGCTATATTTATAATTTACAGGATGTAAAATACCTAATGATAGTATTATTAAATACCTTGTTGGTAACCAATTTAGTAGATACAAAACATATGATATAAGGCCAATGTGGTGAATTTGGGATCTCAAGGAAAATCCGGGTCTTAAATGTCGTTCATGAAAGTTCGGGGCCTAAAACACAAAAACCAATAGCTTATGAAAAGTGGTAAAAATGTCTGTTTCTAAAGTTTAATGACTAAAAGATATCACCACAGATAAAAAGAGAACCAATTGAGTAATCAACCCTTTTTGGCAAAAAAAAAAAAAAATCAGCCCAAAAAAGAAAGCAATTTCGGTCTTACAAAACGGTAAAAATGCCTACTCTAAAGTTTGAGAACCAGAAGACATCAACACAGACAAACAAAGGACCAATGTGTAATTTACCTCTCTTCAGCCCAAAAGAAAATCAAGAATACTTCACCCTATTTTAGCCCCAAAGGAAAATCGACAAAAAAAATTTCAGACCAAAGAAAAAGGGCCCAACACTATTCATAGTGTCGTACCCTCTTGGTGATTTAGTATATATAATTGGTGGATGGATTTAGTCTTGTTACTCTTCTAGAATGCACTAAAAAGTTCACGAAAAAAAAAGTACAATTTTGGAAATCACCACTTCCATAGTTTCCCCGCAGAATTCAACAAGATGAATTTTGGAACTCACCACTTCCATAGTTTCCCCGCAGAATTCAACAAGATGGTTAAACAAGGCAATTATCCACTAAAAAGAACCGTACAATTCAGAGGAGAGGAGAGAGGGAATGCTGTATCATAAGGGAAAAGTTCTTGCACTGACAATACACAAACAATTCCCATCACTCAAGAACTCTTCCCATATAAAAAGTACATAAAGGACTACAGAAATGAGCATGTATATATACAACAATCATCTATACGTATGAAGCACAAGAGCAGATGTATTACTTACTAGTAAGTAGGGATACCTATTATCATCACTTGCGATCATGGCAGCCATGTCTGCAGGCTGCATTCATGTGAAATCCTGGTCTTTATGTTGATTTTATAAACCACCATACGACATTACTTTATGCTGATGGCACATTGAAGTGGAAGAGCCACGATATGACAAACGCAAACACCATACAAGCAAGAAGGAAATTGAGGAAGCGGTGGCCTTGCCAAAAGCTTCTGGTTTCTGTATGAGGAATGGATGCCGAGATCGCAGCAGCTGTAGCTGTGGCAGTGCCCTCCTCATTCGACTGCTCTGTCGATTCTGTCTCATTCACTCCAACAACATTGAGTGCAATAGAATTACAAATTTCACAGATCCTGGCCATCATAGAGCATTTGAGTGAGAAGCAGAACAAGGGAATATATATCTGAATACATCTGTAAGTCCCTATGAAAATAAACTGACGAAATTAGGGTAAAACAGAAGCAAAATACTAAACATAAGCCAAACGAAAAACAAAATTGCATGATTGAGATGTTGAGAGACATGTCTTCTTTAGACTCTAATTTAAATAATCATTCATTACTTTTGCCAGCAGGGTTATGATTAAAGAAGTGCATCTCCGGGGGGGGGGGGGGGGGGGGGGTTCCCCCCCCCAAAACAGGGTTTTTTTCTCTGATATTGTTCATATTTACCCTGAAAAGCGCAGTAATTCTGTTTGTCATGTTACTGAAGATGGAGATCAACTGCACACAATAGCAAGCACAAACATTCGAGTCTGTCTTTCACCAATAGTTGCAGTAGGCACATGATCGGGGGTTGTAAAACAAATCAATAGCAATTGGAACTTGAAAATATGTGCAGAGCAAATCAGGAGACTCAGATTCAAATCTTGTCTGATCAACAGGGAGTGCAGAACAAATCAACCGGTGAGCTGCAGCATGAACTGCAAATTTGAGTTGAAGACCACCATAGCAAGATTACCAATCACAGGATCAACGCCAAAAGTGTGGACATGACGCATGAGACTTGTATCTTATACTATTTGAGAATGTGACTAAGATATGTAGCAACATGGAAACTGTTACACGAAGGACCCACTATTAGTTTGGCAAAAAGTCGAGTCTTATTCATCCTGTAGGAAATTAGAATTGGCCAATGGTAAATCAGCAACCCTCAAGGGTGCACTTGGAAGTAGTGTTTTCTAACAAGCAATCCATCATCATACTATAAGATTATTACAAAATGTCAAGCATCCACAGGACATAAAGTCCACAAGTGGTGCACTACCACTACAAAGAAGTGACCTCCTACCGAGTGAATTCATCAACAGGTATAAATAAAATCCCCACTTTAGTAAGATGCAACAGAAGGATAAGAGAATCCAAAACTTGAACATATGACACAGGGCAATTAAGACTTGTCGGTGAAGGTAGAGATATGAGGAGACACCCTTTACTTTTTCCATCAGCATTCTTTTAAAAATGAATCATGATATGTCCTCCTCACTTTCACTTTAATTCGTTCAAACACTTCTCCCTTTTCACATGCTCATACCCTGCCGCATTACGCTTTACACCTCAGAGATTAACTTAATTAAAGAATTAGCGGTTAAACCCCCCAAATCCGTCGACTTTGCTCTCTTTAGTGGGCAATTATTAGAATCACTAAAGAAAGAAACTAAAGTTTCAGCAAACGTTGTCATTTTCGCCTTTAACAAGCATAGAGGAAATTCACAGATAAGTGCTCAGAATTCTCAGGGATCAGAAGTTGACCCAGAAACGAATACCAAAATTTAACATAAGAATTCTAGTTAAAAAAATGAAAATAAAAGCTGAATCAAAATACTCACTTGTTTCCTTTGATCTTGAACCATGCTTCAGCACACTTCTTATGGGCAGCAGCAAGATCATCCTTGCAAGAGCAACCCAGTTCAATTGGAACCCCAGATTCATGGCTGTTACTCTCCAAATCCAAGTGACAAATTCTACAGTCTCTCTCTACCATTGCTAAATGCACCTTAATTTCAGGTACTCCGCTCTCGATCACCACCTCCACCGAGCAATCTGAAACCGAAGAAACCCTCCTAGAGTCCGTACCGCCTTCAATCTCTTCGTCCGAGCCGTAAGCGAAACTGTACTCATCGTAGGAACCAACCGTGGTTGAATAGAACTGAGAGTAGCAGGAACCTTCTTCGGCATCGGAGAAGCACACACTAGCCTCGCCGGCACTGGCGTCACTCCGTCGGTGAGCCCCTTGCTCCAAATCAACGCGGGACATCTCGACGGAGAACGTTCCCGGAAGACCAAAAGCAGAAACTCGGAGTAAGCTTCAAATTCCCAATCTCCACTTCATCTCAGAGCAATTTCCATAAAATGTGAACATTTAAACAAGTGGGTATTGGATTAGTTGAAGCTTCAACTCCATTAATTCTCAGCCAACCAAAACCAACGAGCTGGAGAACTCCCGAAAAGCCCAACAAAACTAAAAAGCCATAAAATTAGAAAACAAAAAAGAAAATGATCGTAAACGACAATGGTGCTGGAGGCAAGAGAATGAGGCTTTTGCTCAGACAAAAGCCCGGAAGAGTTTCGGTACTTGAGAACAACGATTCGACGAAGAAGAGAGAGCTGCTTTTCGGGTTTGGAAAAAGTACCAAAAAGTGACTGAACTTGTGGCGCTGGACATATTTGGTTACCAATATTTTAAGTAGTGTCAAATTCATCATTAAAGAAAAAAATGTGGGCCAAAGCTAGTATCAATGTTTTAATATGGTACCAATAACGTGACCAATGTAATTGACGGTGTAAACTTTATGTTAAATGGTAGAATATTCCATAATGTGATAGTTAGGTGGCAATTTAGAGGATGATTGCATGGCAAAATGACATGCTAGATAGCCAAAATGCAAACCCACGAGGCAATTGGGGATTTTGGGTATTAAATTGAGTTAGGGAAGATGGGTTGTATGGTTTAAGCAATTTCAAATTGATACGATAACAAAATTTAGGATTTTGTTGTGACTGAAGGTGTCGAGAGGAATTGGAGTAGGGATTGGGATGAGTTCGTTGTCCACACCTAATGCATCCTCAAATTTTTTGTCTGTTGTTAAAGATGCAAAGGGAACTAATATCCTCTGTCGATGTGGGTTGAGAGTTTTTCTGAAGGCATCTTGGACATATAGAAATCCTGGGTGATGCTTCATATCATGCCCTAATCGTGGTGTAAGTGATAATTTAAGTGTTTCTTGTTATGTCAATGTTTGATATGTTCATTTTGTTTTAATGTCTTTGTTGCTGGCTGTGGAATGTTGCAGAGGGTGGGTGCATGCAAGTTTTGGCAGTGGGTAGATGGTGAATTCCTAAATCAACCTAATAAGATAATGAATTCTTTGAGTGATGAAAAGACATCTCTAGCATTCCTTCATCGAACCCTTTCTGAAGAGGTTGTTGTTCTTAAAGACATGTTGGGAGAAGAGAAACAAGGTTGTTTGAAAATGAAGAAACAAAATGTTATTCTTTTAGAAATGAATAAGAAGCTGGAGGAAGACATGGTTAAGCTAGAGGAAGAGAGGATTGAACTGGAGGTGAAGATGATGAAGCTGGAGCAAGAAATAGTTGAGATGGACAGAACTGTGTCTAAAAGAGTTCTTGTATCTGTTGCTATGATTGTGGCATTGGTATCATGGATTATAGTTAGTTATTGTAGGATTTAGGTGTAGGAAATCCTAGTTTAATGTCAGCTTTTGTATGTTTGGGAGAAATGCAGTAGTTGTTTGGCGATGATAGTGTCCATGATTGCTTCTAAATGTATTTTGTTGTGGAAGCAGAACAAGCTTGATCAATGCAATGTATTGGAAGTTGGTTTTGTATGTATAGTGCCTAAATTCTGGTTGAGCTATCTTCACTGATATTCAGTGCTTATTTATGCACATTTGACAAAAAATGATCACAGAAAATAAAAATTGGGCATATAAAGGCAAAATCCTTGAGGTTGCATTTGTCTAATTACAAAATATTGGCTTGAGGCATAAGCATTCTATAGAAAAGTTCCTATTCACTAAAGTTTTTTTGCAGTTAAGTACCAAATATGCATAGAACTTCCAAAGTTGTCAATGTCAAAATAACAGAAACCCCCTCAGAACTATTAACTTCCTAGTCAGAAAAGTAGCAATGTCTCTATGGTTGACTCAAGGAACCAGTTGCTTTGCTCCCATGCCTTCCATAGCTCAAGATTCTCTGGCCTTGCCTTCCAGGCTGCAACAGAAAACATACACTGATAAAGGGAGGCATTGTGGTATTTCTATTAAACAATAACGAGGGAGCATGAAAGACAACCAGAATATATACATTATAGATTGTAAAGCCAGCATCAACATTAGTTAAGATACCCAAGCCTTCTGTTTTTGTTTTGTGTTCACGCCTGTTTCTACCTTCAATATGTGGCCCATGCCTTACTACAAGTTTTTTTTTCTCTTCAGTGTAGGGTTTTGACTTTTGTTTAGTTGTTGGACCTGTAAAGCAATAAAGTTGTAATCCAATCAATTTATACTATGGTACTAATTTCAACTTTACATATGAAACAAATGAATCATTAAACAATAACCTCAGTTGTTTGACTGCTTGAACAAGTTTTAATTGGACATCTGCTCTTATTATGACCTGGTTGTTTGCAAATGCTACATACGATTTTCTGCCCAATCCTTGGTAATTTTCCAATATTTGGTGGTTTATTAACCTCTATCTTCCTTTTTGTTGCTGGCTTACCAGGCATCTTCCTCACAATGGGTAAGACAATTGGTATTAAGTTGAACTTCTCCCACCCATTTGGACTATTTAAAGGATGCAATGGGTATTGGTAAGCTGTTGTAACTTTTTCCTTCTTGAACCATTTAGATAAGTAGCTCTAGATTTTCACCTTTTGATAAAATGCAACTCACTCCATGACAACATGCAATACCTTAGATATCCTTTAGCTAAACAATCAATGATTTGAATTAATTGTTTAACTGGGAATGTAAATGGGCTAAATTGATCTATTTAAATTGCCACTAAATAAAAGCAAACAAACACAATGCGAATTTAGATTTCTAACAAGTTAGTGAAAAAACACGTTTTATGGTTTTCTTTAATTGACTTGGCTTGCGAGTGAATTGATGCTTATGTCCTAATTTTCTTATTTGTTGGTGAAATTATCTAGTTGGGTCATCACTTCCCAATTTAAAAGGTCATTATCCCTTACTTATACTAGAATAAACTTTTATCTCATTAGCTAGATTAGTAATGGGTATAAAGTTCATTTACTCTTCACCTAGTCATCCTAGACAAGTTTTCCAATGAGTCCTTGGTTACTTAATTGTTCTTTTAGTTGCAATTCTTTTTAATCCTTCTCGAGAGTTTAAAAGAAATTTATGGTGAATTGACTAGGGCCTTTAATCAATTAACACAATATTATGCTCAAAGAGAATGGTGAACAAGGAATGGAGGAAAATTCAAGACATATAGCCATAAATTCAACAAAGCATCACTATGTCAAGTAATTTTGACCATAAAAAGTGTTGAGGAGACTACTCAATACTTAAATTACAAACACAAAATTAGAATAAATAACATCCACTACAAGTTATAAGAAAGAGTAAAGAGTAAACCCAAGATGAACAAGTAAAGCTTGATTCCTAAGCCTCCAAGAGGTCTTCCTTTTGATTCCTAAGCCTCCAAGAAGTCCTCCTCAAGAGCTACAAGCCTCCTTAAACCAACTCTCTAAAATGATGGTGTGAAAATGAGAATGAAAAAGATAATATAAAACCCTAGATCTCTACTATCAAAATTAATGGTTCTCATCTTTTAGCTTTTTTCCCCTAAAGCTTAATCTAGATCCTTCAATAAGAAATGTAATAGGTAGGATTTTTGGATAAGCCCCCCCCAAAGCTTGATCTAGATCCTCCAATTAGAAGTGTAATAGGTAGGATTTTTGGATAAAAGAAAATTTTGAGCTAATTGGGAGCTTGGATGAAAGTAAAAAACCACTTTTTTAGTATAGGTCGGGCACTGTAGTACTAAGAGTAGCGCCACAGTGCTAAATTTCTAAAAACTCATAATATCAAATACACTATGGTGTTGCAGCACCTTTCCCGATGCCACGGTGCCACTACTCACCAACTTTGACACTATTCAGTATTTCGGCCATAACTTTGTGTATAGATATTCAATTGAGGCAATTCAAAATTCCATGTGATGCTAAAAGGAAGGTATACAATTTTGATATTTTACCAAAATCTTTATCTTCCAAAAAAGATAAAAGGTAGCATTTAAGTTGCCCTTAGTCAAAGTTTTCTTTATCATTAAGCTTTCTTATTTTTGCTCCAATTGTTTTCATTTTTTTTCTATGCCTCCAATAGACTTAACATCTACAAAGTGACCAATAATAGTTAAAAATTAGCAAAAATATGGTGCTTTAAGATTAAAGTTTGAGGTTAAATAGAGTATTCGGTCAACACATCATAAATTCATTGCATTGGTTCTTGTTATCCTATACTAGAAATTTGTTATAGCCCTTCTAGTGGAAAGCTCATTTAAGGCTTAAAATTTAATTAATCCCTAGTTTAAAACCTTATTTTGAGTTTACTTAGCAAGGTCAAGTAAGTTGGTTAAGGTTTAGTGGGTTCCGAGGAGATTATGACATTAAAAAAAGTCTAGGGGTAGAATGATAATTTTACATCATGAGTGTCGGGCTGAGTCCCGGAAGTAAAAAATGTGTTTTAAAACCTAACCCTTACTTAGCAACCACAAATTTCACTAAGTGTTGAAGATTTGACCAAATGTTACTATTTGGGAAAGTGAGCTTTTTGTTATTTTTATAAAAGTTTGGTGGCTTATTTGTTTAATGGCTTTAAACTTGTGGAAGAAGGGGTGGTGGCTGCAACCTTAGCTCATTTTCACTCCCAAACTCGAGCTCCCTCTTGTATTCTCCATTTCTTTTTAAGTTCTTGCCCAAAATCAAAGGTTTTTTTGGTAGAATTTAAAGGTTCCATGGGTGTATAAGCAATGAGTAACTTATTTTAAGTGGAATTCATGCATTGGAAGCTTGTTTTCACGTTTTTCTTCCTTGGGCTTGATTTGAACGTGAGATAACTTGAAATCCCTGATGTTTTCATGTTTGTTTGGCCTTTTGGTGCATAGGTCTTGCTTGATTGGACTTATTTTGATGCCATGAACCTTGAATTGCTTGGAACCTAGGCAAGCCTATTAGAGCCTTGATTATTGGTGAAGGATTGATTGATCTTTGCTTGTGGTTTGGACTTAAGGTAAAGGATTAATTGTTTTGCTTGCTAAATTGATGAATGGAGCTTCTATATTGGCCATAAAGGTTGATTTGGTAAGTTATTGCTTGAATTGTGCCAAGGAAAGCACCCCTTGAGCTTAGGCAACATCAAGAACAATTTAGAGCTTTTCCTAGGTGATGTAAACGCACCAGCCTATGGTGCGTACGCATGAAATCCAAAATTAAGAAGCTAACTGATATGCGAACGCACTATGTGGCTAGTGCGTATGCATCATGACCTGAAGAGCTAGATTGATTGCATGGGTATTCCTAAGGCCTTGGGGGACCCTAGTTATGCTTGGTAATCATCTCTATGGTTAGTTAAACATTAATTTAGTAGTGAACCAAGTAATGGTGAATAGGTACACACCATGAGTGAAGGTTTAATGTACTTGTAGCCTGGGCAAGTTTGCTTGAGGCACAAGTGAAAACTTAGTACACTTTTGGTAGGGTCTTAAGGTGGAAGCTTAGTACACAAGTGATCTAGCTAAGCTCAATAGCTTGAGGCACTATATGGAGGCTTAGTACACCTAATAAGTTCATTGGAACTCAATCAAGGTGCATCCACCATATTCACCTGTACAACATAAGGGGGTTCAACTAGTGATGAAGTTTATTAGTTAGGCTAATAAGCAATACTTACTAGTAGACACGGCTTCACCTTGTAGTTAAGGATTAGGTAGAAGGCAAGTCCTAAGGAATTGAAACACTTTGTGCATAGGTTTAGCCTCTCACTATATGAGCTCGCAGTAGATTACATATACATATATATGTGTTGTCCTTAGTCTTTTCCTTACAGGTTGAAAATCCCTTACTGAGAATCATAAGATTTTCACTCCATTAGTTTCATGTTGTACAGATATTGAGGTTGATGGACTTGATAATCATTAAGGATTGTTGTGGTAGTTTTCGTTATAGGTATATTGCTTAGAGAATCCTTGAGATTCTAGTTATTTGGTTACCTAAAAGTTAAGTTATTATTGTACTAACTATAGTTCTCTTGGCCACAAAGGCTAATGGACACGTGGAGGATTATTAAGGCTTGCCACTGGGATTTTTCATCTAAGGTGGAAGCAAGTTGATTGGATTTCAGTAGTCCTAGTCTTGTATATACGTATAATGGTTGCCTCCAATGTGTATGAATAGAGTAATGGACTCTAGAGTTGCATTTGGATGTAAGGCATAGTTTTCTTTGGTTTGGATGCCCACACGCGGTTAATTATGTGTAGGATTATGATAACACTATGATGGTTTTGTATTGCTTTGACTCTTTAAACATTTGATTTCATGGAAAATGCCTAGGTTATATAAATGTTTTATGGTTTTCTACTTACCCAAGTCAAAGCAATTGTTGCATGCATGGTTGTATTTCTAGGTTAAATAATTAATTGCATGAAGTTTTAATAAGGGTGTATATAATTAATTAGCCAACTGCAATAAGCGTGAGACTTGTTCTCATAGGTTTCCTAGGTAGGGCCATGGTGTCAAAATCACACCAGATAGAGAGAAATTAGGGTTTTGGATTGTCAAAGTGCCAATCTAAACTAAACAACAATAATTCTCAACACCTAAAAAGGTGAGATTGAGGTTTCATATGAAATGGAGGGAGAAAATAATTCTAAAGTGAGATTAACCAAAACCAACAATAGATTGAGTAAGATTTTTTTTCCATGATTTAGCATGATAGGATGGCAAGATAAGGCCAATGATGGCTGGGTCTCTAACAGTGACGATAACAGTATGAAGGCAGCTTGATCAATAATAGGATTAAGGGCAATAACTGACTCCATTTTATCTCCCATGATCGACAACAGGTGACAGTGACAATAAACACCAAACAATCTCCAAGGATGGCAGATGAAGATGAGCCAAGCCAATTATTCATGAAAAATGTTTTAGATTTCATGGGTTTTTTTTCATCTACTTTGAGGTAATGTTTCTGTAATATGGTGTATGATCTTATGTAGTTATGAGTCTATTCCTGGTATGGATTGTCTGATTCAAATGAGAATTAATATTGTTAATGAAGTGAAGGAGATCACTTCAGCCCAGGAGGGAGGATGTGGTTGGATCAGCATTAGTAAGTAGAAGTTGGACGCATATTAGCGTTTACTAATGTCAGTGCAATATGGCAAACCAATAGGCCTTTTCTTCTTAGAAACTTTTTCCCTAATTTTCTCGTCATTTCACATCTGTTGAAAAAAAAAAAAAGCCACGGTAAGAGTGTTCTTATTAAAAGCAATGCCACGTGACACCATTGGTCCCATTAGAGCATTTGACCTTACCACATCAACAACTTTTGTTGAAGATAACAAAAATTTTGGTGTAAGCATAGCAGATAGGACACGATATATGAGTTAGGGGACTTTATGATGGTAGAAATTGAGGTAAAGGATCATATTAAGACAATTGTGATAGGTAGGGGACCATATATGGTCTTACCTTCTTTATATGTGTTATTTGTCCTTATTACTTTAGGTGTTGGTGTGTGCAAAAAAGTTTAGGATTTTGTGTTTGATTGAGTTTTAATTTTTCTATAATTTTTAGATTTTGTGTATAACATACAAAAAGGTATATTTGTATTCAGGTTTGACTTATTAAACAAAAGTTTATGTTATTAAGAGGCAAAATGTGAGTTTTAAGAAGAAGAAAGAAATGCTAGAGAGAGCTAGGACAAGTAACATTTTATAAGGGTAAAATCCACCGGGGGTCACCTAGCTTATTTTTTTGTCTTAAACGGGTACCTTACCTTCAAATTGTCCTACCGAGGTACCGTACCTCTTATCGCGTGTTCTATCTGGGTACTTTCTGTTGATTCCATCGTTAAGTCTCACGGAAATTGCTGACGTGGCATTAATTAATGCTACAATAAACTTAAAATAACAACTTTGGACCCTAAATTTTTCCAACCACTAATTCTAAACCTAAAATTTACAGATCTAACACCTAAATCACTATTTTTTGTTGGATCCACCTAAACCTAACGACAAAAGCCTTTTCATCATTAGCAGTCACCAGCGATGTGGAAATAGGTATAGCTCTTGATGGTCAGCGGCATGTCAGAGTCACCATAACCGCGGAGGTCGGAGGTCGGGAGCGATGGGATGGACGGTGAAAGGAGGACGAATCGGAGGACCGGGAAGACACTGTAGACGATGAATCGAAAGCTGCGGAGGACAAATTGAAGGCTGCTGCGGAGGACAGGGAGGACGAAGTAGAGGTCGAAGGCGCCTGGGATGGTGGGCAACGGAGGAAGGTTCTTACTCGCCGGCGAAAATGCTGACTGGCCATGGGTACGCCGTCTCTTCCCTCTTATCATATCTGAGAATCAAAACAGGAGGAAATCAAATCCCAGAGACAAAATTCCAGTTCAAAACAACATGAAATCAAATCAGAAGAAACAAAACCAAAACAAGAAGAAATCAAAATTTAAAGAAATCAAAACAAGTGGAAGAAATGAAATCCCATAATCAAAACAAGCAAAAGAAATGAAATCAAAACAAGACGATATCAAATCGAAATCAAAATGAAATCAAAACAAGATGAAATCAAATAAGAAGAAACTAAGCGACTCCGTTTGTCTGCCACCCAAGGTCACCTTGCCTATCGCCGAGCCCATCATGTGCCGCTTCGCCAATCGTCGGTAACCGCGAAGCCATCGCCGGCAGTAAATCCCCTGTCGATTCCTTTTGAAGTCAAGCGCAGAAATTTTCGATTCCGATAAGATCGTTGAGCCCATCGCCAAGCCGATCACCTCGCCATTTGGTCGCCACCAAAGATAGGCAAGCCCATCACCTTTTCGCTATTTACGCCCACCCACAAACCCTCGTCCCTCCGGTGATCCAACTCTTCCCTTACCAGCCCGGTGGCCATCACAAATTGCTGACTCTGCTTGGATCATGCTGCAGAATCGCCGAGGCTGCCTCGTTCTCGAGGACGAGTGTTCGCGGCGCACAACAAGAAGGCATAGCTTGGATGGTCAAGCCGAAAATGGGTATGAATGCTTTGGAAATGAGGGTGGAGAAGAGAAGCTAGAAAAAGAAGAAACGATGAAGGCGAGAAGAGGTGGGTGAGGTGATTCGACGAGGAACGGCAAGGGCTGGCCGCTATTCGATGAGCAACAGGGTTAGAGGGTTTCGTTTCTGGGTTTGACTCGGATGCACTGGGGTGGTAGTTAAGGTGATGAAGAGAAGAGAGTTAGGGTGAAGGAGTAGAGTGGGAGGGATGAAAGTTGGGGGGCAAGGTTATAAAAAAGTTGTTATTTTAAGTTTATTGTAGCATTAATTAATGCCACGTCAGCAATTTCCGTGAGACTTAACGATGGAATCAACGGAAAATACCTAGATAGTACACGCGATAAGAGGTAAGGTACCTCGGTAGGACAATTTGAAGGTAAGGTACCCGTTTAGGACAAAAAAAATAAGCTAGGTGACCCCCAGTGGATTTTACCCCATTTTATAATTCTCTAGCAATTATGTGATGACAAAGACTAGATGTTATTAGTAATGGTAAAATATCTATAATCCCATATAAGCACTAAACAAGCATACCTCTATTATAAGTTTTGTTTTTTTATCTAAGTGAATTTCTCTTATTTGTAGATGCATGCTAGTTAATAGTTGAATCATATTAAATATTGTATGTTTATTTATATGTTATTCTACTTCCACTTGTGTGTAATAGATGTTTGAGATTTTTTTCCAACAAAAATTTACCCTTTTATAGCCATTTGTGACCTGTATTTATTCTCAGACAATATGAATATAAAATTCATATATGGTCCTTTAACATTAACTATTGTCGTAAAGTGATTATTATCTCAATTGATGTCATTATAGAGTTCCCTAGCTCATATATCATGTTCTATTTGAGTCTTTTCCATCGATTTCTTCATTATCTTCGATAAAAATTGTTGATGTAGTAGTGTCAAAAGCATTAGTTAGACCTACACTGCCATAAATGACCTATTTAAATACGAAAGATGAAAATATTATACAAGCATGAAACTTTAAGCCAAAACTAATATAAACACAACATTTTGTATTTGAAATGCAAATGTCGGTCTTCATATTCTTTCTCAAGAAATTGTACATTATATTTGTATCTATGTTTTGTAATCTAACACGATTGGCAATGGCTTTTCCTTCCATCATTGTCTTAATCAAATATCCTCATCCCTTCATTTTTGTCATCAAAATCACCGCTAAATTTTGCTAAAGATTCAATCTTCATTAACTCTATGCATGTTGTACTCTTCACTCCATTCTTGAGAATATACACGAATGACTTGGCTCACATAGTTGGAAGTTATCCAAAGTGAGACACATGCACACACACACATACACACACATATAAGGCCATCATTATATGTGGTACTTTGCTTGGTGGATCTTCCTAATTCATACTTCCCCCAACAAATGATATCAGAGCTGATAGTTTGACTGAAAGAGACGTAGGTGTGCTTGAAAAACTATGAGACACTGACATAGTTAGTATAAAAAGAGCTAAAAACTTATGTTTTGTAAAATAAAGTATTAAATGTCATGCACTAATCCACCTACATGATTAGCAAATGAAAGAGTAAAGTCACACAAATGTGCAAAAGATTAGCATGAGGTTGTTGGACAACTAACATGTGCAAAAGTAGGTTGATGTAAGGTTTTGGGAATAATAAAAATGCAGTGGAAGCTAACCAAAACCCTCCAGGATCCAAGTAAAATGGAGTTATTGGGTGTTCAAAATTTTTATACATAGTCTGCTAGGATCTTTCACCCAACTATTTAGTCGAATCACAAATTTAAACAATTGACATGTTCAAGCTCTCTACGGTATCCAAATAAACCACTTGGATCACCGCGCCTCAACCGTGTTTCAGCAGTTACGTTCTTCTTGCACCTATAGTGTTAGCTTACGTTCTCCAAAGAAAGGCAATAGGAGAGTACGGCTTAAACTTTTCAGAACCCTTATGATTTCATCCTTTTAAGAGGCTAGGGCTGTGAAAATTCTCACTATATGATGTATATATAGTGAGGCTTAACTCCCAAGCCTCATAGGTTCCATAACCTTAATCGAATTAGGCTAAATTTTAGGCTTCATAATGGCTTAACCCTTGGGCCAATTATTAATATGAAATTATCATGAAACCAAAACCTAAACAATTTGGCCCATGCACTTAAATAATCCAATTGGCTTTACGTGTGCGACCCAATAGGCTCCTATCACATTAGTAATGATCATAAATCATATTTATGATCATAAACAATGAACGGTGTCTAGCAACATATCACTACTATCTAAGTAACAAGATAGTCGGTGATTCGACTAAACCTTTATGATCATTATTCATATATGTCATTGTCCCTTTGTCGAAGATATCAAGACCGAGTACGAGACATGGAATGTATCACTCTCGTCCAGTCCAATCTATGGTTTTTTAATTATCAAGTAAACTGACTAAAACTGATAACATTGATATTCCATCATATTAACTCATCCAAGTATGGTCATGCACTTCCTCAGTCTCACTTAATCAAGTGGCCCAAAGATATCACTATCGTTACATAGGTGGGACAAATCTCATCTTGATCATACAAAACCTTCCGCATGATATATGACATATCCAATGATTACATTTATGTTCACTCGATTACGACCAACAAAAGGAAACATCAAAGTCTGTGACTCATATGTACGGAACCTTGATAACCTTAGGTCAAAGGATTACATATACCATAATTACTATGAGAATCACTTATGACACTCATATAACGATCCATGTAGCATTTTCATGGTAGGTCAGTCCAGTATACAATTTTTCCAACTTGTACCCATATGTAGACTATATATATCATATTAGTCTCCACACATACTAGTCTTTATGTATTATTGCAACCCACTCCACAATAATACTAGACTAGAGACGTTTAAGAATACTACTCCCTCTGTCCCGTTTATTTTGATACATTTGGGTTTGCACGTAGTTTTAGGCAAATTTACTATGTTTACCTGTTTTTCGGATTTACCCTTCCCTTTTCTCTTTCCTTCGTTAATCTCCCCAAAATTTCACCCGTCGCCGCTGTCACATCTCCGATGACACCACCGGCCATCTGTCTTAGCCTCCTACACTACGTCTTCTCCCTATCTTCGCCGCCATCCCCTTTCCCTTCAGAATTGATGCTCATAAGGACGGTTGGAATCAAGATGAAATGATGGGGACGAAGGCAACTAAGACCAGACGAAACTTAAATCTACCATTTTCAAGCTCCCTAACCGACCCAAAGCTCTGATTTTTTTTTTGCCTTTTCTTCACTATCTCCGCTTGCTAATATTCAAGCTCTGATTTTCATCATCGGTCGCATGTTCGTCTTCGCTCGGCCTCCGTCATCGATCGGCCGTTTGTCCTCGCTCAGCCTCCGTCATCGATCGCTGGGCCTTTATCTTTCTTGCTCGGCCTCCATTGTCAATCACTCAACCTCAGTCCTCGATCGGCCTCTATCGTCAATCGGCCTTTGTCGTTGATCGGCCTTCATCGTCGATCGACCTTAATTTGTCATCGATCGGCCTCTGTCAGATTCGCCGTGCAAACCTCGTCGGAAGGGGAGAGAGAGAGGGCTGAGATGGTGGAACGCAAGAGAGAGAAAAAGAGTGGAACTGTTGTCAGGGGATTAGTTAAGTTAGGGGTATCGTTGTAAATTGAGTGTAAAAAAGTTACTTAAAAGGGAAATGGTGCAAGAGTTTTGGGACTACTCAAAAAGGAAAATGGTGCAAAATATATGGGACGGAGGGAGTATTATTTTTAGGTTATAATTATGTTTGATTATGTTACACAAAAATAAAACAACAAACGCAATTACTGGATTAATGCATCAATAAAAGATCATGACTCAATGTGCAAAATATAGTCATCTCATGATTGGCTTTTGGGCACAACACTAATAGTTGACTTTCATGAGAATTGACATGGTGAAATATGTGCTATTGGTGCATCGTATGTATTTTTGTTGAGTGCTATGATAGTGGTCTTTGGCCCATTAGCTTAATCATTTTGGAGCATGTCAAATGTTGTTATTATATGTGGTATTGGTGGATATCTGCAGTTCAGACCTCCCCAACACAAATATTTTACTCAAAAGTAACAGGTGATTGCTAGTTCCTTAGTCTACCCCAAATGAACAAACCTCAACCTTTGATTGTTCATACACAACCTATGAAATCTTCAATCGCTCATCCACGAGCATGTGCACTAGAAGTCAACATATTGAGTGAATTGAAATTCTTGATTTCCATCAGCATTTGACATTTAGCCACTATGATTTCTTAAACAATTTTGTCCTCTAATTTGTTACCAAAAGCACATGACATAAGTCAACATATACATTTCATGCTAGAAGTGGTTGATCAAATGGACTCGATCCTTACAGGAGTTTAAGCCAACAGCTATGGACACTTGGAGAAAGAGTGCAAATGGAAGCAACATCCGAATAAATGCAGGAGTTGGTCTTGATAAAATGGGCTTGAGCTAGCTAAAGCTCCAATAAAGTGTTGAATTTGAAGGCATGGTTTGTTGAAGATGAGGTCAAGCTGGGGAAGGCACATACAAGGTTGGTTTTCTAATGCTGAATAAGCAATGATTTAGGCAAGAATATGAAATTTTAGGTAATGTATGTTTTAAGTCCTTAAGATTATGTGTTTATGTCAATTTTGCTTCCAGTTTCATGTTTGTACAGTACAGTCATTTATTCTAATGAAATAAGAAGTCACAGGACCTTTGAGATGCCACATCAACAACTTTCATCAAAGATAATGGAAAAATTGACAGAATGAACTTAGATATGACTGGACATATAAGTTAGGAGACTTTATATATGATTAAAACAACTAAAGTAAGGAACCATTTTAGAACAACTGTTACAATTAGGGAACTATATATGGATCTTCATAATCAAGCCAAATGAACCTAAAAATTTCCCTCTTGGCTTGGATTCTTCTAACCTTGAACACATGTTATAACAACTATGAACAAACAACCAAACCATGAAGTTTGACCACTAATATGAACATGAGGCACAAACACCAGCCAGGCATGAAGTGAACAACAAACACAAAATGACCATGAACAAAAACACAAGTATGAGCCCTACAAACTCATAAACATGATATTTAATTTTCAAACTTATATTGAGTTGTCAGTATCACACCGCTACAACATCACTTCCCGAGCCATCAGTACCACACCACAACCATTATGAAACATCCCTAGAATGGCTCCTTGGGTTCCACAACACTAAAAACAAACTACCACAAAGGCAACAACTGCTCCACCTAGGAAGATTTTCTAAGCTTCACCACGTTACATTTCAATCATGAACATATATGCTTCACCATGTTAGGAACGAATCACACACTTTATCATACCAAAATCACACCACAAGCTCTGATATCTCCTGCCAAGAAAAAAAAACTCTGAACCACCATTTACTTGAGGGAGCAAAATATTATATAAATAGGTACAACATTTAATGTGGTTTGACTCTTAACTAGCTCATATGCATCTATGGATTAGAGAAATCAACTTGATAAAATATAGAGATTATAAAAGAAGTATGCTCTTTAGTGCTTATATAAGCCTATGGATCCCCTATAACTATTTATAACATCTATACTTTGCTCTGACAGAATTAGAAGAAATGAAATTTACAAAATTCTACTCATCTTAACCCTCTCTAGTTTTTCAATCTTTCATATCTTTTAAAACCTTAATATCTTACCTATTTATTGTAATGAGCTTTTCTCTCATAACTCAAACCCTAACAAAAATATATTTTCTATAGATTACATACAAATCCTAAACGAAATAGAAAAAACAAAATCCAATCAAACTCAAATTCTTAAACTTCTTTACATACACTAAAACATAAAGTAATTAGGACAAAATAACACACCTAAACTTCTTAGTAAAAAATAACACAAGGCCCACCGCTTTCAACGTTGCAAGCTTACGGTCAAACCATTAAATTAAGTCGACACCATGTTTTTCAATGACAACCCAAGTCCTCAATCTTCGTAATTGGAGCCACTTAAACCCAACAATTTCAAGGGTCAGGATCCAGTTCTCATTCTCTTTTTTTTTTTTTTTTAATTCTTTAGAAACAGAAATTCTCCTTTTGTTTTGTATCCCAAACTATTTTTTAAAATGTTTGGTACCCATTCTAAGCTGTGTACCAAAACTCAATTTTATATAAATGTAAATATAATAATTGAAACTTGATTTATAGAAAGAAAAAATTAATAATTTAACACTTTCTTGAACTTAGTTTATAAATATGACAATAATCAAAGTAGAATATATATTTTTTTTGGCCAAGCGATTAAGGAGCCAAAGAGATATGAGAGATATTAGGAGTTTGAGCCTTGACCAATTTACCAAATATGAAAATGTTACAAAACATTGGGGTAACTCAAAATAGAATATATTACAAATAATTTGAGGTGAAACAAATAATAACCACTTAATGTATAAGTATGTATAAGTTGAAAGCCTTATAAGTTTTACACTCTTTAAGGTAATAGTCATTCATCCAAATGCATTGGTCTGTTCATCCAAAAGAGTGTAAACCTTATAAGTTTTACACTCTTTTAGGTAATTTATTAGAGCTTGGCTCCAACCAATACCTGAAAGGCATGTGTTGCATTTCGTTGGGAGATTTTTCTAAAATATTTTTTCATCTTTGTGATAATCCATTCGTAAGATGTTTGGAAAACAAGGTAGCAACACTGAAACTCTACGGAGAAAATATTTCAATTTGCGGTTTGTGAACTTCCTAAGCAAAAGTACTACCCAATGAGAAAAAGAAAATTATGAGAATAGTCACGTTAGATCATATTCGAACTTAGAAACATACTAGGTTTTTTTTCACCAGCACTTTGTAGCAGGTAGTTTATTTTGATAAATTTACCATTAAAATAAATTTTAATTAAAATTTTAATTTATTTTAATTTTGAGTTGAGTTTTCTTTATATTAAGTTCTTATTATTAAAATGATTGGTCATGATAAAAAATTAGCATTGTACATATTTAAAAGTGGTGGATATTTTTTTCTTGTTAAAAAATAATTAACCAAAAAATTTCTCTAATCAACTCAAATTATAATTTTTAATATTGGTGGAAAATTTATTTAGAAAAGTTCACTTTCAATTTTAACAATTATGGACCAAATTACTCTATTAAACCATAAAAATTTTGAATTAAATAACTCATGCTAAAAAACTCAATTATCAATAATGAAAATATATGATGGAAATAGAAAAATTGTGTTTAATTTATTTTGCTTTAGAAAATTGTACATAAAAAAGGGGGGAAGTAAGAGAACAAATAGAAAGAATATTAACTAATTATTAAGTTTAGGGACCAAAACGTAACACGGTTCGGAATTAGTGACTTATATGGCAAAGGTTAGAAACTTTCTGGGACGGAAAACGCATTCAACCATAACCAAAAGTGAAACAGGCTTAAACTGAAACAATTGCAACACTGGACCTCAGGATGCTATGCACCTGACGAAAAGCGGACTTGACTTCAAAAAAAGGCAATCTAGTCCAGGAGAAAGCCAAAAAAAAAAGGCCGCAACACTGTTGATAAATAGTATAATTTCACTCTACTTTTTACACTATTCATATACAGTACTTGTGTTTATATTTAGAAATATAGTGTAATAGGAAAAAAATCTACGTTATTTATAAGGACTTTTATACTAAAACTGGAAAAACTTTGTGAAACGAGGACAACGAATCAACTTATATATTAGTGTGAAACTTAGCATAAAACTTGTAGACACGAAGAACTACAAGCTAGCTAAGTAATAAAAATACATCGAGAAATAATGAGCATCTGCATAATGATAAGATCACCTATCTATTGATCCAAACTTCGGTGTATAATTTCTGGGTCAAATTTAAATTTTGCGGAAAAACCTTAAAAAATAATATTATAACTGGACAATTTAATTAAAAGAGGAGATTGAAAGAATTACAGAAAAGAGTTTATTATAAGTTGATAAATTCTTAATTACCGATTATGATGATAGACTGGTCGGCGTAATGAACAACTACAAAAATCATGGCAATGTAACGGTAGAAGAGCAGGGATTAGCAGCTAAACCTATAATAAATTAATTATTCATGAAATAGATAGAGGATAATTGATAAAAGAAAAAAAAATTCCAATTTATTTATCAGAGAAAAGGTGGTATATATGCTCGTGCATGAGAATGATTAGAAGCTAAACCCAACAACCCCAACAAATCAAAGGCAATGAAACGGTTCGAGGGCAGGGATAAGAATGCAAAACGACGCAATTTCGGAGAGCTTTGAAATGGGAAGAAGAAGTGAGTGGAATTAGAAAGGAAGTACATGTGATTGCTTTGCTTCCAGCGAACATATGACCGGTTTGGCTGGAGACAAGCAATACAGCAAGAAAAGTGACAAGACCGAATCAAATTTGCGCGGTCTGGTTGTGCCACCAAATGCAACATCAGGGGCCCAGATCGGCTGGTGTTAATTTGGACCAATTAACACGTTCTTTCTCTCTGACCCCATTCGACCGATTTCAACCCAATATTGATGCCATTGAACTAGTTAGCATTTACGGTCGAACCAGTGGGATCTTCTTTACTCGTGCGTGTACGCTGGTAGCAGGAGAGAGAGAGAACAAAATTACAAAACATTTCCGGCCATAAATGACGAATCTCCAGGCCGGATTTCAGTATAGAGGTAGCTGCATCTGAAAGGGAGGTCGACCCAGGTGATTGCAGAAGGATTTGAGGAGCTATTCGTTTTTCGGTGTGGTGAACTCTTCCGGTTTTGTGCTCTACACCAACTTTCCGGTGATGTTTCAGCCGGATCCTATGAGTACGGTGACCATCCGGCGAGGCCGAGCCAGGACTTGATTCTGTGAAAAGGGAAAGGCAACGTAAGGTAAAAAAATATCAGTGGGTTGGAGCCAGCTGTAGGCACGTGGGCACCTAAAATGTGTATGGGCTGAATGTTGTAATTGGTTTGAATTGTGGGGATATGAAAGGAAGACTATCATGGGAGCCATCCAAACCTTTCGCCACACTCACAAAAAACACGTAAACAAGTTTTTACACCCGAGTCATTTCAATTTAAGCCAATTACTTCAAAATAATATTTTTTATTCTTATAGTTTTTCACTGTAAATTAATTTTAATTAAAAATTAATATTATGGAGATGTAATAATCTATTGAAAATATAATTTTTACAACCTTATTAAATTTTTATAAATTTTCATAGTTTAAAGTACTAAAAAAGAAAAATTCATAAAAGTTTAACAACATCATGAAAATTTAATTTCAAATGGATTATTTTATCTACATAATATTGGCTTTTAAATGAAATTGGTTTCAAGCAAAAAAGATACAAATAAAAATAAGTTAATTAACTTAAATTAAAACAAATTGACTTAGAAAAATTTCATTTTTCTAAGAATATGTAGGCTTTATTGTTCAGATAAAAAGTTAAAAAAAATGGGGGGTCAGTAGTACCATTTGTGGGGTAAAATTTTCATTAGTCTCATTTAATTTCCATTGTAAATTGGTTATTAACATTTATTTTATTATGTATGAGTCTCAGTTTTTTTATAATTTATTGTATATTGGCTCTTAACCCTATGTAAGACCAAGTTAACACAAAAATCTAATTTAAAAAAATTGATAATTTAATTAACTCATTAACTACCAATACTGTAATGGCCCAAGTCCAGAACTGGTCAACGGAATACTTGCTCATACCACATCGGCTATCCTTAGGAAAAAGATAAGCACTAGGTGCTTATCTTCTGAAATTGGAGCCTATATACCATGTGGGATATGAGGCGTTACAAATCAATCGGATTACTTGGTTCCCGTACCAAGTAACCTCTCTAATCGGACTATTTAGCCCCTAGCCAAGTAGGCTCTCGAATCCAGGATCAGTCCCGGTAGACGATGCATGTGCATACCCACTATGCCACACCATCGTGGTCCCGAGTCGGCTCTGATACCATCTATAATGACCCAAGTCCAGAACCGGTCAACGGAACACCTGCCCACACCATATGGGCTATTCCTTGAAAAAGGATAAGCGCTAAGTGCTTATGTTTTGGAATTGGAGCCTATATATTCATATAATGCTTCTTACAATTCACCCATGTGGGATATGAGGGTGTTACAAACTCCTCCCTTTATGTACCTAACGTCCCCGTTGGGATCAATCGGATTACTTGGTTCCCCGGACCAAGTAACCTCTCTAATCGGACTACTTAGCCCTTAGCCAAGTAACCTCTCGAATCCAGGATCAGTCTTGATAGACGATACATGTGCATACCTACTATGCCACACCATTGTGGTCTCGGGTCGACTCTGATACCATCTATAATGACCAAAGTCCAAAACTGGTCAACGGAACACCTGCCCACGCTACTTGGGCTATCCTTAGGAAAAGGATAAGTGCTAGATGCTTATGTTCTGGAATTGTAATGCCCCATATCCCACATGGATGAATTGTGGAAAACCTTATTTCAGAACATAAGCACCTAGCGCTTATCCTGTTTCTAATGATAGCCCATGTGATGTGGGCAAGTGTTCTGTTGACTAGTTCTGGACTTGGGTCATTACAGATGGTATCAGAGCCGACCCGGGACCACGATGGTGTGGCATAGTAGGTATATACATACATCATCTACTGGGACTTATCCTGGATTCGAGAGGCTACTTGGCCAGGGGTTAAGTAGTCCGATTAGAAACGTTACTTGGTCCGGAGAACTAAGTAATCCGATTGACCCCAACGGGGACGTTGGGTACATAAGGGGAGGAGTTTGTAACACCCCTATATTCCAAATGGGTGAATTGTGGAAAGCCTTATGTAGATATATAGGCTCCAATTCCAGAACATAAGCACCTAGCGCTTATCCTTTTCCAAATGATAGCCCATGTGGTGTGCGCAGGTGTTCTGTTGACCGGTTCTGGATTTAGGTTGTTACAAATACACACACACACTAGTAAATGCACACGTGCGTTGCGCGTGAATAAAAATACTAAATAGTTTTTATTCAAATAAATATAATTTTAATTATATTTTTTAAAATAAATAATAGCACTAATGATTTTACTTTCTTTTTAGTTTAGATAATATATTTTTTATTGGTTTCATTTTTATATTTTTACATAGTATTTTTATTGTAATATTTCAGCATAAAAATTCTCATTTGTGCCATCCATTATAAAAGATTGGTCATTGTATTTGTTTTCAATTTAATAATAATAATAATAATAATAATAATAATAATAATAATAATAATACAATGCATAATATGCTACCAATAATACTGGTTAGACAAACTGATAGAATTTTTACCATTTTTTATGGTTGAGTACTTATAAAAATTCTTTTTCACACTTTTAATGATATTATGTGTTTAGAAATTTTATTAGATTTAAATTAGTCAATTTTATCTTCATTTTTATAATTTAGATTCAAAAAGCTAATAATTAAAATAAAGATCTTATATTAGTTGGCTCAAATAATTAAACAAATTTACCATTAATATATTAGCATTACTTTGACTTTTTATTTTTAATAAAAAATACACGCATTCCCAAGGTTTTAAATTTACACTTACCTATATTTTATGGCTGGGTCAATTTGATAGTTTAAAATATCGAGGTCAAGTCTTGTATAGTTTTTTTTAATCTTTTTGGGAGAACTAATGCTTATATATTAATTTAGAAATTATATTCACATCTGAAGTTTGAAAACCTAGTCTTACGATTGTCCTTATAATATAATTAGTCAACCATGGGAAATATACTCCTTTTAAAAAAAATAAATTTCTAGTACCTAAATTGAAAACTAATAACTTATAATTTAAGGTTTAGTCACTTTACATCTTTACTCTTTTTATTATATATAAATATATATATATATATATATATATATTAAATTGCACTTTTTGGTTATGATACAAATATTTAAAGTTTAAAAAGTAAATA
Source organism: Aquilaria sinensis (assembly GCA_005392925.1). NCBI lineage: Eukaryota > Viridiplantae > Streptophyta > Magnoliopsida > Malvales > Thymelaeaceae > Aquilaria > Aquilaria sinensis. The sequence goes on from SMDT01001381.1 coordinate 90,465, forward strand.
AATTGATAAACAATATGTTTTAGGCATGTTTAATAGTCATATAAATCAAAGACATGTTTGTTGTAAAATTTTAAATTTAGTGGCATTTTTCAGTTTTTTGCCATAAAAAAAATTATAGAAAACATTTATAAAATAATCACCAATTTTTTTCTATTTTTTATTTTTTAATTACTCATCTTATTTTTCTAATATAAAGAATTTGTAAATGGTACAAATGTGTTTAAATTTTAAATATTATATGTAAATTGAAATTTTGATTAATCAAATAAAGAAAAAATATTAACTAAGCAAACGCAATAGAACAATACTATTTTTTTTAAAAAATAGAAATTTTTAAAATATGTTTCATATTTGAAGATTTTTGTGTATAGATGTCAAATATGAAAGCGTAGGAATTTATAATTATGAAAATGATCAAATACATGGAGTAAATGTTGAGAACTTTTTTTGTTATACTAAAACTTATTATATGTCCTCCTAAGAATCCTTTAGTTTCTTTCTTTGTTATATAATCCAAAACCTGCATTCAGGACCTAAATATATGTAATTTAATTATAACTTTTAAACATATAGGCCTCCAATACTTCTCTCCTTATTATACTTAATCTCAAATAAAATAAAAATTTGTAATCACAACATAAAATTATTAACTTCATCTTTTAACAACTCCAAAACTACTTCTAGACTATGAGCCTGAAACCATGAAATATAATATTCAAATAAAAATTACTTCTAATTTGATACAACTTGTAAGATTTGATTGGTTATAAAAAATTAAAAATGAAGAAAATATTTTAATATTATTTAGTATAGAAAAAGAGTTAGTTGTCAAGAATAAAAATTTGTATTACAATATTAACAGGGATGACCATGTGAAAAAATAATTCTTCTACTTTTTCCAATATTTTAAAACATTGAAAAATTGTAAAAAAATAATTTCTGCTAAAATTCCCCTTATTATAATATAAGCAACTAATTCTAATAGTAAAGAAATTTTTTCCCTAAAATTTTTTTTAATGACCTTTGCTACAATGATAAGTTTCTTTTATTTTTTTTTATAATAGGTGTTTTAGTCATACTTGAATTATATTATTGCTCTAAGATGGACCAAATATGTAAACTTTCATATAGTTTATATTCATCCAAGTTGTAGAAAATTAATTGACAAAATTGTTATATTCAAAGACATTTATGTAGAGTAACAAACTTAGGCTATATTTTTTAAGTTGAAAATTTAAATTTTATAAAATATTTATTGTACTAAAAATATTATTTGATAGTAATATGGAACCAAGGGGGCATGCTTGATGCAAAAAAGAAAAATAAAAAGGAAAAAAAACTTTAGTGGCAATCTAGGAGTTTTAGCCATGAAAGATAAGATTAATGCAAAAGAAAATTTGCATATAATACATGATTACGTAATTTAGAATCAATTGCGGGCAATTTTATAGCAAAAAATAAAAATTTAGTGGCAACTTAAAGGTTATTTTAGTGTTCTAGTGCTAATATAACTTCAATTAAATAGATAATAAAAAAATTAGGCTTTATTAAAATAAAAAATAACTTATAATGTAGTGGATGACCATGTGGAAAAAAAAATTCTCCTATTTTTTTTCAATATTTAAAAGCATTAAAAAATATAAAAAACAATTGCTGTGAAAAGTCTCCTTATCATAATATAAGCAACTAAATCTAATAGTGAATAAAATTTTTTTCCTAAAATTTTTCCCAATGACCTTTGCTAAGATGATAATTTTTATTTTCTTTCATGATAAGTGCTTGAGTTATACTTGAATTATTTTACTGCAATTCGATGGACCAAATATGTAGTATTTCATATAGTATATATTCATCCAAGTTGAAGAAAAAATTAATTAAAAAATTTTATATTTAAAGACATTTTTTATAGTAGACAACTTAGGTGATACTTGTTAAGTTGAAATTTTAAGTTGTATAAAATATTTATTGTACTCTAGATATTATTTGATAGTAATAAGGAACCAAAGACAACATGTTTGAAGCAAAAGAAAAAAAAAGAAAAAAAATTAGTGGCAATCTAGGATTTTTAGCCATGAAAGGTAAGATTAATGCAAAAGACAATTGGATACAATACTTGATTATGTAACATAGAATACGGGCAAGTTGTAGTAAAAAATAAAATTTACCGGTGACTTAAGAATTTCTTTTAGTTTTCTAGTGCTAATATAACTTCAATTAAATATATAATGAAAAAATTGGGTTTCCATAAAAAAATAAAATAAATTATAATATAAAAGTTAAAAAATCATTCAACATTTGTTTGGTTCCATGTAAAAAGGTTGTAAAAAATAAAAATAAGTAATTTTAAATTAAGTTAACTTAAGTTAAAATGAATCGGGCATAAATTTTTAATAAATGTTTTGAGGTTTTATTTAGAATATAAGAAAAAAGACACAAGTTAAGTATACAAGTGTAACATTCAATAAGAAAATCAAGCAAAAATAGATTTCTTTCAATAACTATGACACAATGGGTCATGATATCAAAGTATAGATTTGGCAAGTAAACATTGAGTTTTTCTAAAGATATTTAACCATAAATAACTATACATAACTCAAAAAACTTAATTACCAAACTCTTTACTTTTGATAAAAAAATGTACCAATCCCCAAGGTTTCAAAATCTAATACCTACCTTCTATTTTATGGCCGAGTCAATGTGGTTCTTCCAAAGATAATGGTCCAGTCTTGTATAGTTTTTTTTTTAATCTTTTTGGATACTTAATTTCTACCCATTGATTTAAAAATTACACTTATATCATTGAGGTTTAAAAATCAAGACTTATAGAAAATATAGAAAATAATCACAAATGTTTTTCATTTTCATAATTTTAGTGATAGGGAATAACAAACATTGAATGAGAGAAATAAAATATAACTTAAGAATCAAAAGGTCATCTAACAATTTTATGTATTTGAATTTTTTATGAGCTCTGTTAGATTTAAATCATTGATTTCGAATAGGCATAATTATATGGTTTTTGAAACTTTTAAGTTTCAATTAGAGCACTTTATTCAAGTTTAAAAGTTAAAAAAATTCACAATTTATGTTTAAGGACATTTGCAAAATTTATGTAAATTAATTAAGAACATATTTGTTACAAATTTTTAACTTATTATGGCAATTTAATATTTTTATTGCTATTAAAAGTTATGGTTAATATATAACTTTAAGTAAATATACCAAAGCTTAAAAATAGAATCAACATGCGGATTTCTTTTCTTTTGTTTTTTTAGAAAGTGCACATGGGACTTCCATTTTTTTTTTCTCTTTCCCTTTTAGAGTCATAGTGCTAAATATACTTCTAATAGATATACAATACCAAATTTGGTTCTCATTAAAAAAAACACACTCTTAAAACTTGCAATCATAACATAAAATTACTAACTCCATCTCTTAATAATTTTAAAACTACTTTCAAACTAAGAACCTCTAGTATAAAATATAATATTCAACAAAACGTTACTCCAAATCTTTATATTATTTAGTATAAAAAAGAGTTAATTGCTAAGGATAAAAATTTGCTGACTTAATTAGACGATCTGCTCTTAAAGCATATTTGTTACAAAAGTTTAACTTATTATGACAATTTAATATTTTTTTCCTATTAAAAGTTATGCTTAATGTATAACTTTAAGTAAATGTACCAAAGCTAGAAAATAGAATCAACATGCAGATTTCTTTTCTTTTTTTTTTTTATAAAAGTATACATGGGACTTCCATTTGTTTTCTCTTTCCCTTTTAGAGTCATAGTGCTAATCATACCTTTAATAGATATACAATACCAAAATAGGTTCAAATTAAAAAACAAAGCACTTAAAACTTGCAATCACAATATAAAATTATTAACTTCACCTCTTAACAACTTCAAAACTTCTTTCAGATTATGAGCCTCTAACATAAGATATAATATTCAACAAATAATTACTCCAAATCTTTATATCATTTAGTATAAAAAATAGTAAATTCCTAAGAATAAAAATTTATCGGCTAAATTATACAATCTGCCCTTAAAGTATCCCTATTTCACATATTTACTATTGAACTACTTATCATTGCAAAAGTAGATTTAAAGTAATGTTTTGTAGCGAAACTACCTTTCTGTTTGTTAGTGTTGACATTTTAAGGTTGGTGCCCAAAACAAAGCATCATCAAAGATAGTTATAAGTAAAATATGATGATATTTATTGTGTTGGATGCTTTAATTTGGAATGGGTATGTAAAATATTTGGTATTTTTTATTTTTTATTCTATTTTTTCAAGGGGTCTTGTGTCCATATTGCTAGAGTTCAGGGGCTCATTTTAAACTTGTTGTTGAATTTATGTCATTATTAACGAACGGAAGGGCAATTTTGCTATAAATATTATTTTAATCCTACTGTTGCAACATTTAATAATTCATCTTTAGATGTGTGAAATTTGGTATAGTTTAATAGCATATCATGTAATTTAGCCAAATTTGCCTTACAAAACTAAAGGGGATGACCATATAGGAAAAGTACTTCTTATAATATTTATAATATTTTAAGACACTGAAAAATGTAAAAAAAAAAATTGCTAAAAGTTCTCATATTATAATATAAGTAACTAATTCTGGGAGCCAAGGAATCTTTTTTACCTTTGCTAAAATAATAATTTTTTTTATTTTTTTCATTATAGGTGCTTGAGT